>JADBJO010026230.1:0-22764 GCA_016801955.1 Conus betulinus | reverse complement strand
TTTTTATGTAGCTGTAAGCCATTACTTAATACTATGAGAGCAGGGCCTGAAGGGCCACAGAATTTGAGACTTTTTTTTTATTGATGAGAATGAGGATGATTAAGATGATGCTACGGATTTCCATTTCGGTCTGAGACTACATGACAGGGCTGTACTCTACGCTTCCTTTCATAATATATCCCGGCGTCAACCAGGCCCGAGAGATACAGGCACCTGCAGTGTTGGTCAGGAAATTTGAGCAACACTCTCAGAAACGCATCCATTAAGTGGATGAAACTCGACTGTGTGGTCCCAGTCTTCCCAACTGAGTCCGCAGCAAACTCAAATCTGGGTAGGAGCCGGTCGGGGCAGAAAAAACCCACATGACTCTGAGGGGATTCGAAACCCACGACCTTTTAACGTCTATACACATTATGTGATATTAGACGAACTAATCTATAAGAATAACATTAACAGCAACAGCAAAAAAAATGGATAACTAACTATAAAACATCGAAGAATAACCGGTCATAACAAGGACGTTACTAAAACACCAGTTCCCATTTACACAAAACAGAAAAAAAAATAGGACTTTGATGCAATGAAACAGCAATTTTACACATTAGTGATAAATCGGTTACAACTGTATCCATAGAACAATTAGGCAGAGGTGGTAGATGAGGTTTTAACTGCTTGCAGTGGAAAAGTATGTGGGAATTAGTTATCATTTCACCACAAAGGCATGTTATATTTTTGCAAAACTTTGTCTTAAAAGCGTTTTAGTTTGATCTTATATATTAGCGAAATTATGATCCGAGAAAACGGCAAACTACATTGATAAAAGAGAATGAAGTGTGTCAAAGTTTAATAGCTGGTTTATGCGTGTATCAAGAGAACATCCCGAATTCTGTTGTTTTTTCCTAAAATGTTTCCAGCATGCATTTGCTTTTTGGGGGCTGCTCTGTCTACTCTCTCATTAAAACTGAATCCCACAATAAGAAGGGAACCCCCACAGAAACTAATTCTTGTACCTCTTGGGTGCAGCCTCCGTAAAACCTTCTATGGGAAAGCTGGTTGTTCTAGTATATCATATTCAGTCTTATATTTTACATCAAACTATTCTTCACTTGTTTTTAAAATTCACAACCTGTCGGTTTGAATGTACAGAATCTTCCACTATTTCATGAGAACATTTATGATCATTGTGCTGTCCATCAAATGGTACAGTTACATGTTGTTGTACTGTATTTGATATGTTAATATGTTGATGACGATATGTAACCCTTCTGCAATTGCTTTGGCATACCAATGACATTATAAAAATCCTAGCATTATGTCTTCTGGCTTCACTTACTAAGTGTTATTTCAAGCTTACACTCACACCACCTTTCTAGATTCACAATTCCTTAATTAATGCAGGGAATGACCTGTCGACTGTTAATCAAATTACTGCGCGTTACATCAATTTGAAGGTCAGGAATAAAATGGTACCCGTAACGCATGTTGTTGCTGTTCTCTATTGGTTCGGCTGACATACAAATATGACAACACAACACACATTAACACACACCACAACCCAACACACACCACAACACACACAATCACACCTCTCTCTCTCTCTCTCTCTCTCTTACTCTCTCTACTTCTATCTCGGCTCTCTCTCTCTCTATCTCTCACACATACATACACGGACACACACACTACACACACACATCACAAACACCACACATACAATACAGGCATACATACACACACAACATCACACACACACCAACACACATACACACACACACACACACACACACACCACACACACAGCACACACACACTACACACCACTGCACGCACCCACGACACGTTACGCATCGCTCTCTCTCTCTCTAGCTCTCTCTCTCATTCACACTCACACACACTCTCACCACACACACACACACCACACCACACACACACTCTCTCTACACACACACTCGCTCTCCCGCACGCACGCCTCTCACCCACCACTACGCACTCATTCTCTCTCTCATTCTCTTTCTCTCTCTCTCTCAGTCTCTTCTATCAAACACACACACACACACACACCACACACACACACCACCACAACACAAACACACACACACGTGCGACACACCGAGAGAGATTGCACACAACCAGTGACGTTAGCTGGTGGTTGCACACAGACAATATCACAGGTGGCTGTTGCAAGCACATATGCCTTGCCACAGTAAGTCGTGTAGTCGTCCCTGCAGTGGGTGGGCGCCACACAATCATTGTAGTTCAGGCATCGCGACCATATTTACAATAGGGTATGTGCTAAAGCTGAGCCTCGGTGCATGGTGACCAATATGACAATATGGTATGTTGTGACTAAAGCTTGTTGTAGCTCGGTGCATTGTGACCCATTTACAGAATTTGTCATATCACAAGAACTCGAAACAATGAAGCTGATTACACCAAAATCTTACCCCAACCCAGATTTGAAAAAGTAGTATACACATTATATGCCACACATGCATCCATATGCATAAATATGTGTGTTGTGTGTGTGCGTGGTGTGTGTGTGTGGTGTGTGTGTGTGTGTGTGGTGTGTGTGTGTGGTGGGTGTGTTCTGAACAGTTGCCATTGTTGACATCAAGCAAAGAAACTGATTAGTGTAAACATCAGATAGGGTATATATTCCATATATATCAGACAGTATGTTGAGAAAGGGCAAAGCAATGTCACGTTGACTGATTTGAACAGAAATGAAATGGACATGCTAGGTACAGTCATTGTGTCAACATCAAGGCTAAAGGGGCGTTGTGTAAAATGTGAATGGGGGGGGGGGGGGGGGGGGGAGCTGCTTTGTTGCCCTCTCTCAGTGCGTATGTAGCCGCTGATAATAACCTGTTGCCGGTGTGGACATTGAGCTGTCCCAACCTTCAGCCCATGCAAGACAGCCTTTTGCTTCTTTCCAGGTTGAAAACCTTAAGACAGATTTGAGGGAAGCAACTGCGAAAGCTCCTTGTTGCAAGCTGAGGGTATCAAAGTGCCAGCACGACAGTCACTTTACTTTTGAGTGATGTGGTGTGAGAAGAAAAAAAAAACACAGTAGCCTAGTTTCTGCTGTCGCCCTGCAAAACGCATACTTTATTTGAGACCCTGTCATTTCGGTTAGTAAAAAGGTACTGAGTGAGAGCTAACTCCGAATAATTTTTTCTTCCATTTTATTGTGCAATATTTTTGTTTGCAGTATATTCTTGTTTAATTTTTTTTTTTAACATTTTGAGAGCATTTGATACGTTTCAAGCATCTGTGCGCATGGTCATACAAAAACGTGTATGTGAGTGCGATGGCCTGAAAGGAGAGAGAGAGAGAGGAGAGAAAGGGAAAGATTTGGAGAAACAGAATTCTGTCAACCATAGGCAGTGCAGTTCTCCATGATACAAAAGGCAGTCAGTTGATGGTAACATTAGGCAATTTTCGCCAAGATCTGGAAAGAGTTTTAAACATAACGCAAGCAAATTTCCAATCAAACAGTAGGCAGTTGTCGTCCGTGTCAAACAATAGGCAACTGTTTCACAGTGAGCCAAACATGTATACGTATTACTTTGTTTTTGTTGTTTTGAATTTTTTTTTACGTTGCTGTTGACTGGAGTTTTGAACATACAGTTCTGCCTTTTTCTTTCAAACCGTTTTTCTCCCCTCCCTCCCCCCCCCCCCCCTCTCCTCCTCCCCCCCCCCCCCCCCATACCCACGTCCTGCCTGTCACCACCACCAGCTCTGGTTCCCTTCCCCCTTCCCTCACCCTTTTTCCTCCCCCTTTCTGTCTCAGACTGGGAGGGTCTGTACAGAGTTCTTTGGTTTCTGCCCTCGCCTCTTTAGTCCTAGGGTAGGGTGGGGTGTAGGGCAACCTTCCCTGGGGTCAGATCTTGATTGGCTTCTACAGGACACAGGCCCCGTCTCCCATTTCTTTCTACGTACACTTGAGTCCTTTCTCTGTATACGTTCTGATCTCTTCCTCTTTGTCGCTGTTAAGTTTACTGTGTGGTACCTGTGGTTGAAAAGTTAGGTATTTGTCACATCGCCTGTTTGTTTCTAACATTATCTGTTTTATATTAACTTTCCTAGAGACTGGTCTGTGTTACAGTTTCCTCCTTTCGTCGCATACCACTTCCACCCCCTCCCTGCCCCTAGTCTTCTCAGCACGCCTTCCTTCTTCATATACATGCGCGCACACGTGTGCACTCACAGACATGCAGGCACACAAGCATGCATGCCTGCACACCCGCACACATACATACACACACAAATGTACGTGCACACACCCCCGTGCGCGCGCGCTCCCGCTCATATACACTCACGAATATACATGCACACACACACACACACACACACACACACGCGCGCGCACGTGCCCGCGCGCGCGCGCGTGCCCGCTCACACACTCAAAACGCACACACACACACACACACACACACACACACACACACACACACACACACACACACACACACACACACACGTTTGCACACACAGACAGACAGACAGACACACAAACACACACACACACACACACACACACACACACACACCACACACCCACACACAGGTTTGGTCGTGATCCAGCTCTCAGCTAGCCCCCTTGCTCCCATCTCCTCCGGCTTTCCCTTTGAGCACTGTCAGTCTTTCCCTTTTGAGCGCTGTCAGTGTTTCCCTTTGAGCGCTGTCAGTCTTTCCCTTTGAGCGCTGTCAGTCTTTCCTTTTGAGCGCTGTGTCAGTCTTTCCCTTTGGCTGTCGCCCTTTGAGCGCTGTCAGTCTTTCCCTTTGAGCGCTGTCAGTCTTTCCCTTTGAGCTCTCTCGCTCTCTCTCTCTCTCTCTCTCTCTCTCTCTCTCTCTCTCTCTCTCTCTCTCTCTGTCCTTTCAGCCTTGGCCCTTCCTTCTCACTGTTGTTGATTGAACTGACCCCGTTCCTTCACTCCTCTTTCATGCAGTCCTTCTCACTCTCACTGCTGTACATTTTGTACATTGTGTTTGTTTGTTGTTGCTGTTGTGTCTGTTGTTTTTAGTGTCTGAAAAAAGACGTATTTTGCTGAATAATCATTTGCCTTTAATTGTGTGTGTGTGTGTGTGTGTGTGTGTGTGTGTGTGTGTGTGTGTGTGTGTGTGTGTGTGTGTGTGCACACATTATGCTGAATTTTCTGTGTCTTCACCTTGTTTTGTGTGTTCATACATGCATATGTGCAAGCACACACACACACACACACACACACACAACACACACAGACACACAGAGAGAGAGAGAGAGAGAGAGAGAGAGAGAGAGAGAGAGAGAGAGAGAGAGAGAGAGAGAGAGAGCAGTAATGAAGAGGTCTGCGTATTGCCAATCAGCCATCATTCATAACGATGCACGATTGCTGGATGTTGTTTCAGTTCTTGGTTCTGCACTCGGCTAGCTTCACGATGAACTTCCCAGAGCCAATCCGCGACCCTGAGGTCAAATTCACCAAGGTCAGTGATTATCAGTGTCGGTAGATCGTGTGTATGTGTGTGCATTACGAGTGCTTCTTATCATTTGCACTTGAGCTTGTGGAAGGTACAATCGCATCAGTTTTACCCCCTCAAGGCGTGAAGAGCTCTTGACCTTATTTCTTTAATTCCAATTCCCCCTTTTTTTAACCTATGTTTTCTCTGTGCGCACGCGTGCGCATGTGTGTGTGTGTGTGTGTGTGTGTGTGTGTGTGTGTGTGTGTGTGTGTGTGTGGCATGCTTTCACAACAATCTGAGAAAGTTTGGGAAGTCCCCCTTACTTTGAAACAAAAAGATTTCATTGATCATCGACAAGTTCTTCTCCAACAGAAATCTTGGATAAAAGCGAGAGAGAGAGAGAGAGAGAGAGAGAGGAGAACAACATCACATTAGGACCCATTACTGTGGCATAACGGTGTGCATCGTCACACAGAACTCATGAAATCACATGTAACAGTGTTGTCAATTTTCATATCAAAACTCACCTCCACCCTCTCGCAGTACTGGTAGAAGGAGCACCTTTCCGATGTTAGTCATCAAAAAGAAAATAATTTGAATTTTTCTCAGTACTGTTGAAAGTACTTGAGAACGGCTCAGGTGTTATTGACCTTAGGCTTATGCACTGATGGGTGCTGTTGCTCTGAATGACAGACAAGGTCAGAAACAGGTTCAAACATGAAATGTGGTATGAACAACAGATAGACTGACACCAGATAAGTGCAGTTTTACAAATGAATTAATGGACTCTTTGCCAGCAGCTCAATGACATTTTTATTTCAGTTGCTGTTTCTAACACCAACTGTATCCGGGTTCTCAAATTAAGTGCTTAGTAATCATGTGTTATGATTAAATCTGTGTTCAGTTAAACAAATGGACATCACAGGTACAGGCAGACCTAACTTATTTTGAAGTCGCCCTTAGGGGGGAGAGAGAGAGAGAGAGAGAGAGAGAGAGAGAGAGAGAGAGAGAGAGAAATGCTTGCTTTATCCAAAATTCAAACATCCTTGCAGAAAAAAAAAATCATGTTGATGTATTCCTCGTTTAGACTTTGATACAGAAGTCATTACAAACTGATGTTTAGAGGAAAATCGGGATACAGAGAGAGGAAATAAGCTTTGCGCATATTGTGAGATAAGTGATGACTTGATGAAACCGTATACCGCCATGATTTTGATGCACGTACGAGTGAACCAGAATTCCCATAATTCCATATTCTCACAGTTAAAAGTATCATCCATGAATTGTAGAACATTGTCAGATTGTTACTGGTAGATTACCATGGCATCTTTTATTTTGATGCACCCGGATGAATGAGAATTCCATACTTTCAGGTTGAAAGTGTCATGTCATGAATCGTGGATCACAAATTGTCACCGCTAGATTCCAGAGATGTCTGTCCCCTTCAGAAGTCCACACTTTCCTCCCTGTGATCATGAGTGCTGCGTCTGACTGGACTCCCTGTGTTGCAGCTGTTCATCAACAATGAATTTGTGGACTCGGTCAGTGGGAAGACCTTCCCCACCGTCAACCCCTGCACCGGGCAGACCATCGTGCAAGTGCAGGAGGCAGACAAGGTGAGAATCAGGGTCGTTGTGCTTCTTCCTGATCAGCTCTGAAGTCATGGCTGGAAGGAATAAAGCAAAGAGCGCAGGTGTGTGTATCTGTCCATGAGTGAACATACCTGCACATGAAAACAACATACAAACAGGTGAACACATGCGTAACACACACACACACGCACGCACGCACGCACGCACGCACACACACACACACACACACACACACACACATGCACACACACACACACACACACACACACACACACACACACACACACACACACGTATGGCAGTGACAGATGGAGCCCAGCCACTTTCAGGGACTGTCCTGGTGATATTGCGGATGGTCACAATGAAAGAGGGTCTCAGGGAGAACTGCAGCCTCTTGCACTGGAAAGGGAGACGGCATGGGATGAAGAATACCCAGGGTAGAAAGTCATGCTTGCCCTTGTGCTGCAGACTGGCAGTTGTTGAGTCTCTCACATGCTGCCTCCGGTGAGGGATGGTGCAGGGGGGAGGGGGAGGTTCAGGTGAGGAAGGAAGTGAGATGTTGGTGAGGAAACAATGGCCAGGGCTTATCCACCGAGATCAATTTACCTGTCAGTGGTCCTATTGGAGTTGGCTGTAGATATGTGTGCGACAGATCACCGCATTGTTTATGCTTGCTCCTTGTGAATGCAGTTAAATGTTGATAACTTCTGAAACAGAACAATTGTTTTGTTTTTTTTTTCTAGGATGATGAAGGTAACTTTGAAAAGACAGGTTTTTGTAATAATTCTCAGTGGCAGCATATCATATGTACATGTAAAAAGTGCACTGAACTCACATGTGCACATATGCACGATGCGCACATGCACATATGCACGATGCGCACAAACCCACACGCGCGCGCGCGCGCGCACACACACACACACACACGCACACACACACACACACACACACACTACACACTCACACACACACAATGAAAGAGAGAGAGGGAGAAGAGAGACAGACAGAGAGACAGACAGAGACAGACAGACAGACAGAGACAGACAAAACACATGCATGTGCACACGCACACATGCGCACGCGCACACATGCGCACTTACGCCCCCCCCTCCTCCCCCCCCCCCCCCCCCCCCCCCACACACACACACACACACACACACTGTTGGAAGAATGATCGTATAATTAAGATCACGTGACCTGCAGAGTTCTGTTTCAGTATGTTGACAAGTCTTTCTCTCGTGATGCAAGACGCTGTTGACGACGGTAGAAAGGCTTTGGAAATTCTGCGTAATCATTATGTCGGATCAGGATCCACCGAGTATTTTCTCTACTTTTACTGCATTGACGGCCACAATCATCAAATTGATTCTTACGCCGTTTTGTGGGGTTGCGATGAAAGAAAAACAGATGATAGAAAGCGATAGACCTACTTGTACTTGTAGTTTTCGATGTTGAAAGATCTTTCATAGATCGGTTCATCGCTGTTGCACGTCGTTACCCCTCATTCGAGAAATTGCCACGGTCTGCCGGCGCACTTGATTTTTGGTGAGTTTCTTGCTGTGACCTCTGGTCTCACGTCCTCTGTATGGTTAAACTTGCGGGCTTGTTGTATCGTAGACCCCTGTGACGTACTTGTACGTGTCAATCATGTCGCCACGGAGCCTTCTGAATTCTAGGCTGGGGAGCTTCAGTTCTCAGAGACGTTCAGTGTAGGGCTTCTCTTTCAGTCTTCCGATGAGTTTTGTAGCTCGACGCTGCATGTCTTCCACATTAGGAGATGTTTTCTAAAGGGTTGTGTGAATGAGTTTGTTGTTGGGTTTTGTTTGTTTGTTTTGTTTTCTTTTTTTTTGTTTTTTTTACATACTTTTTTAACGACTTGAGAGTTGAATTTAACGCAGTGACAGCCCCAGTGTCGCCCTTTGCGGTCGGCTGGGCCATAAGCAGCATTACCTTGCCTTACCTTACTGACTCTTAATCACTTCAGTGTTGGATTCACTGACCTCTGGCTGATTGTGCAGGCGGATGTCGACAAGGCGGTGGCGGCAGCCAAAGAGGCTTTCAAGCTGGGGTCACCATGGCGACGCATGGATGCCAGTCGTCGTGGAGCTATACTGTTCAAGCTGGCTGACCTGATGGAGAAAAACCTGGCCTATCTTGCGGTTTGTACCACTTTTTTTTTTTTTTTTTTGTGCTTTTGTCAATATCCTGGGCTGCATGTTGAACAAGATGATATGTTTTGTGCATGGTGTGTGTGTGTGTGTGTGTGTGTGTGTGTGAATGAGTGTGTATGTGTGTGTGTGTGTGTGTGTGTGTGTGTGTGTGTGTGTGTGTGAGAGAGAGAGAGAGAGAGAATGAATCTGTGTATGTGTGTGTATGTTTATGCGTGTGTGTGCTTGCATGCATGCGTGCATTCGTGTGTGTGTGTGTGAGCAAGATGGCTGAAATACATAAAACATTTCAATTCTATAGGACTGCTTGCATCTTATGCTGCAATAGCCACCCTCACTGGAGGTCTCTAGGTTTCCATTGACCCAGGTAGAACCTGACACAGATCAGTTAAAATGGTGTGATCTTCTGAGCAAATTGTAAGCCTGGCTCAAGTGAGCAGGGCTCTGTTTCTTTCAAGTTTTCTTTTGAAGTAAGGTTTGGTTTTAGAATTTATTATTTTGTTTTATGATCTCAATTGGTAAATTATTTTGAACTTGTGCGTGTATGTGTACTTGCTGACACACAAGTGTTCATGAATATGTACTCCTGTCTCTGTGTGTGTGTGTGTGTTGTGTGTGTGTGTGTGTGTGTGTGTGTGTGTGTGTGTGTGTGTGCTGTTGCTGTTGCTTGTTAGTGTGCATAAGTGCACACATTTGTTTACTTGTGTAATACTACCAAAGAGTACTCTTTTTTATACTTAATTGTGACAAATATGTGACCTAATCACTGACATTAGGAGCCAAAGTGCAGTAATTTGCCAGGGACCCAGCTAATTTTTTTTTTTTTTAATCTACAGTGACTTTTCATTTTCATTTGCCTTTCATATTTCATATTTTCCTTTTGTTCTCTTTGATTGACCAAGTCTTTCTCATTTATTTTGCATATGCAGTGACCTGTTCTATCATTCTTACTGTCCTTTATATTGAGTGACTCTGTCCTCTTCATTTTTTTGTAACCTTTCCTTTCCATTGATGCCTCATGTTGACATACGTTTCACTCTTATTTTCGAGCATGCATTTTTTTTCTGCTTTTTTTTCTTTTTCTTTCTTTCTTTTTCATATTTTTATGTTTAGAATTTTCCCCTCAGTTGACATCTTTTAGGAAATAACTTATTTGATTTTTTGTTGTTGGCATGAAAGGAAATCTTAGATGAGGCAGGGAACAGTAAACAGTAATGAAAGAACAAGTAGGATAACTCTAGCTCCCTTGGTGATATAAATAGATGCCCATAACTCCAAATGAATGCTGCTGATGACGACACACCCTCTCACCTAGCAAAAATGACAACGCAGAGCAACACAGAACAAACAAGCTGACATCCCTGTTTTTGTTCCGTGTGCTCTCTCTTGGAGTGGGTGTCGTTTAACAGCATGTTTATTTATTTCATCAAGGGAGCAAGAGTTACCCTTCTAGTTCTTTGATTAATTGATTGATTTTATTTGTTTGTTTCCATGCAGAGCTTAATTACGCTGGATAATGGGAAGCCTTATACGACGGCGGTGGGTGAAATCATGTTCTCCATTGAAGTGGTTCGCTACTATGCTGGCTGCCTGACAAGATCCAGGGAAAGACCATTCCAATTGGTAAGTTGTGTGTGTGTGTGTGTGTGTGTGTGTGTGAGCACGTGCATGCATGTATGTGTGTATATATTTGTGTTGTGTGTGTTAGTATGTGTGTGTGTGTAGTACATTTGTGTGTGTGTGTGTGTGACTGGGAACTAGAGAGGGAGAGAGAGAGAGATTCCTTACTTTCCTAGTGTACACGCGAAATAAAAACTATGTTCAACTTTGCTAATGAACCATGGCACCTCACCATCGTGTTCATCCCAAAGTTATAAACTAGTTGTATAGTTTTGCAATGGAAGCTCCCATTTTAACATGCTGGCATGAAAGCAAAGATACTGGGACTTGAACAGCATGACTGGCAACTTGTGTGTTTGATTTCTATGGTTTTGCCTGTCTGGAGTGCAGTGATGTGAAGTGGACTGGGATCATGGTCAGTGTAGCCATTGCCCAGGTTACCACTGTAGGCCTCTGTCGGTCGTAGCTGACCATGGATAGATCATAGAGTATATCCGAACTAATAATTTGTTGTCCGGGCTGTCTGTTCGACCCGAGCAGCATCACTTGTGACTGTAGAGACAGATGTGAGAGTGGCAGTCTCTGTTGCAGTGGTCGCATCTGTATGTTGACACTGGTTTGTTGGCTGTCATCCCCTTTCTGCGGGCTCCTCATTCTGCTGCTGCAGCTGTCCAGTGTACCACAGGATTCGTAAACAGAGACAGTAGTGTTGAAGAAGCTGGACTGGATGGTTTAACTAGACAGGTTTATTCAGTTAGACAGGCTTGGTCAGCCAAATATTTACTGGGTTGGCTTTTTTTTTTTTTTTTTTTTTTTTTTTTGTGTTAACATTTCATGTGAAGGCAGTCTCTCTCTCTCTCTCTCTCTCTCTCTCTCTTTCTCTCTTTCTCTCTGTCTGTATCTGTCTGTATCTGTCTATCTCTGTGTCTCTTTCCCCACCTCTCTCGCTCTCTCCTTTTCTCTCTCTCTCATTCGATATTGACCAAACTTATTTGATCTCACACAGCATACATACAGTGTTGTATGATGTAGGTGCCAGAGTGAACAGAACTGGATATCAGATGTTGGGGTCTGGTTGTATTGCTGTTTGTTTTGGTGATGTGTGGTTAACTCGAGATGCAGGAAATATAAAGACTTTATTATAGCGGCATGTGGTTAACTTTTGATTGATTGATGTGTGCAAAACTGCAAGTAACCGCGGTGACACTAGCCAACAGGTTTATTCATAGCAGCCATGGTTTTAACAAATATCCGCGAGGGAAACACAGACCCAAAACTGAAATGTGTAATGGTTAGGTTCACATTAGGTATATCTGGTTTGAATGGTGTGCATTGTCTGGGGTTTAAATCTTGGAATGATGGTGATCTGGTGTATCCATTGTGCCAGATGGCAGAAGAAGATGAGATGCAGTTTTTTATGTGGACACTGACTGAAAAACAAATGTAGAAAAATCTCTGGAGTGTCCATGTTACAGAAAACCTTGTTTATTTAAACAGATATTACTAACGGTATGCATCAGATCTGATGTCACAAAGAAATGATCATTGTTTCTGTATAAGGCATGTAGGTATAGAGGAATTGGTTGGTTTCATTTTATGTCTTTTCATCCGGCAGATGATATTAAATGAAAACAAAGAAACAAACAAACAAACAAACAAAAAACCCACTTAAGTCATTTCAACACATACATCTGCATACACTTATGAAAAAGAAAACAGCATATCAGTTAAGGATCCTCATAATAGTCTAGCTAGCTACATCAGAACTGGCTAAAGTGGCGGCAAACTCAATTATGCATGCGTCTGACAGAACTTGACTCTCATTTTTCATATTTGTCAAGATTGATACCTTTCGCCTTATACATTTCAGTTAAAACTGGACAGTCTAATAGAAGGTGATGCACAGAGATGAATTTTCCACAGACACACACAACTTCAGGAGAAAATTTGGTCTTCCATGTGTTCAGTCTTAATTTTGTGATAACATAGAGATAATAGAGGAATTGCTGTTTTCATGATGTTGCATGATATGATTGTTGTGTCATTGCTGTAATATTCCTTTTGTGTGGTTGTGTAAACTGTAACTCGTTGCTCACATACCAGAGGCTTATCATTCATTACGTGTGGTATTCTATATATATATATATATATATATATATACAATATGTTGAACAGTCGAGTAGTGGGAGGAAAAAAGTGCAGGCTCCCCTCCACCCCCACCCCCCCTTTTTTTTCTTGTTTTATTTAATTCTTTGCCAAGTCATGATTATAATGATGGAAGAATTGTTAGCCTGCACCTGTTTTCCCATACTACGAAATAGTTCAGCATAATATATATATATATTCTTATATCCATATTCAGTGACACCATTTCAAGGGATGCATTGAAGAAAACAGTCATTGAAAATTAGAAGAAAAAAACAACAGCAACAAAAAAAACAGTGCTATGTTGGCTAGACTTGAAAATTAGAACAGAATCTGGAGGAGTTTGAACAAGATGCAAAATCCTGCCACCTGATTTTTATTTGCACATGTTGACCTGTGTTAGACTATAGGTAGACATTGTTTTGTGCACTGCCTTTCTAATTTGCTTGCGCTTTATTTTGTATAACCGTCAGATGTTTTATTTTCTTATTTGTAAGCACTCTGAGCTCGTTTGAGATAGAAAGCTCTGTATACCCACATTATTATTGCTGTTGTTAATATTAATGATGATTTTATTATTTTTATTATCATTATGATCACAGTTTGCTTTGCACCAAGCATTACTTGGAGGCTTTAGCCAGGTTTGCTGCATGACAGTGAATTCATCCGTCAGACTGATGACTCTAAGCATGTAACATTGGTGCTGTTCCTGTATTTAGTTATTTCCTGAGGAAACTGGGCTGACTGTGTGCAGACGGTGACTTTATGTGCTACACTCGCCATGAACCCGTGGGAATCTGTGCGCAAATCATTCCTGTGAGTAAATGTGTGTGTGTGTGTGTGTGTGTGTGGAATGTGTTTGTGTAGAGTATTAAAAGCTGACATATTTTCTGTTGACTCACCAGTGTCCCAATCTCTTATATATTCTTCTCTTTGCACAGTACATGTGTGTTGTGTGTGTATGTGTGTGTGTGTGTGTGTGCGCGCGCGTGTGTGCGCATGCATGTGTGTGTGTGTGTGTATGTGTGTGTGTGTGTGTGTGTGTGTGTGTGTGTGTGTGTGTGTGTGTGATCTTAACAATTCAAACCAAACCTGTGTGTGCTGCCTTTCTCAGTGGAACTACCCGGTGACTGTGTTCGTGTTGAAGCTGGCTCCGGCAACAGCAGCTGGCAATGTGGTCATCATCAAGCCAGCGGAACAGACTCCGCTGACCGCTTGCTATATGGCCTCCCTCTGCCAGCAGGTCAGTTCTCCATGGGGGTGTCCAGCGGGCCTAGTGGACATGGGGTTAGTGAGATCTGAGGTGCAGGGTATCCAGGGAGATTAGTGGACTACAGGTTAGTGAGGCTGAGGCGCAGGGTTATCCAGGGAGATTAGTGGATTACAGGTTAGTGAGGCTGAGGCGCAGGGTTATCAAGGGGAGTTTTAATGGACTACAGGTTAGTGATGCTGAGGTGCAGGGTTATCCAGGAGAGTAGTGGACATGGGGTTAGTGATGCTGAGGTGCAGGGTTATCCAGGGAGAGTAGTGAACTACAGGTTAGTGATGCTGAGGCGCAGGGTTATCCAGGGAGAGTAGTGGACATGGGGTTAGTGATGATGCTGAGGTGCAGGGTTATCCAGGGAGAGTAGTGGACTACAGGTTAGTGAGGCTGAGGTGCAGGGTTATACAGGGGAGTTTAATGGACTACAGGTTAGTGAGGCTGAGGCGCAGGGTTATACAGGGGAGTTTAATGGACTACAGGTTAGTGAGGCTGAGGTGCAGGGTTATCCAATGAGATTAGTGGACATGGAGTTAGTGAGGCTGAGGCACAGGGTTATCCAGGGAGATTAGTGGACTACAGGTTAGTGAGGCTGAGGCGCAGGGTTATCCAGGGAGATTAGTGGACTACAGGTTAGTGAGGCTGAGGTGCAGGGTTATCCAGGGAGAGTAGTGAACTACAGGTTAGTGAGGCTGAGGCGCAGGGTTATCCAGGGAGATTAGTGGACATGGGGTTAGTGAGGCTGAGGCGCAGGGTTATCCAGGGAGATTAGTGGACATGGGGTTAGTGAGGCTGAGGCGCAGGGTTATCCAGGGAGATTAGTGGACTACAGGTTAGTGAGGCTCAGGCGCAGGGTTATCCAGGGAGATTAGTGGACTACAGGTTAGTGAGGCTCAGGCGCAGGGTTATCCAG
The DNA here is from genome assembly GCA_016801955.1 of Conus betulinus. Lineage (NCBI taxonomy): Eukaryota > Metazoa > Mollusca > Gastropoda > Neogastropoda > Conidae > Conus > Conus betulinus. The sequence goes on along the minus strand of JADBJO010026230.1, from coordinate 7,623 downwards.
GGAGATTAGTGGACTACAGGTTAGTGAGGCTGAGGTGCAGGGTTATCCAGGGAGATCAGTGGACTACAGGTTAGTGATGCTGAGGTGCAGGGTTATCCAAGGAGATCAGTGGACTACAGGTTAGTGATGCTGAGGTGCAGGGTTATCCAAGGAGATCAGTGGACTACAGGTTAGTGATGCTGAGGTGCAGGGTTATCCAGGGAGATCAGTGGACTACAGGTTAGTGAGGCTGAGGTGCAGGGTTATCCAGGGAGATTAGTGGACTACAGGTTAGAGAGGCTGAGGTGCAGGGTTATCCATGGGACCTAGTGGACACAGGGGTAGTGAGATGGAGGCGCAAGGTTATCCAGGGGTCGTAGTGGACGCAGGGTAAGTGAGGTGGAGGTGCAGGGTTATCCAGGAGTCCAGTGGACACAGAGTCAGGGAGGTCGAGGACAGGGTTATCCAGAGGTCCTAGTAGGACACAGGGTCAGTGATGTGGAGGCGCACAGTTATCCAGGGGTCCAAGTGGATACACAGGGTAGTGAGGTGGAGGCGCAGGGTTATTCAGGGGTCCTAGTGGACACTGGGTTAGTGATGTGGAGGTGCAGGGTTATCCAGGGGTCCTAGTGGACACAAGGTAAGTGAGGTGGAGGCACAGGGTTATCCAGGGGTCCTAGTGGACACAGGGTAAGTGAGGTGGAGGTGCAGGATTATCCAGGGATCCTAGTGGACACAGGGTCAGGGAGGTGGAGGTGCAGGGCTGTCCAGGGTTCCTAGTGGATACAGGTTTAGTGAGGTTGAGGTGCAGGGTTATCCAGGGGCCTAGTGGACAGAGAGTCAGGGAGGTTGAGGTGCAGGGTTATCCAGGGGTCCTAGTGGACACAGGATCAGTGAGGTGGAGGTGCAGGATTATCTAGGGGTCCTAGTTGACACAGGGTCAGGGAGGTTGAGGTGCAGGGTTATCCAGGGGTTCTAGTGGATACAGGGTTAGTAAGGTTGAGGCGCAGGGTTATCCAGAGGTTGTATGGACACCGGTTTAGTGAGGTGGAGGCGCAGGGTTATCCAGAGGTCTTAGTGGACACCGGGTCAGGGAGGTTGAGGCGCAGGGTTATTCAGGGTCCTAGTGGATACAGGGACAGTGATGTGGAGGGTGCAGGGTTATTCAGGGGTCCTAGTGGATACAGGATTAGTGATGTGGAGGTGCAGGGTTATTCAGGGATCCTAGTGGACACAGGGTCAGTGAGGTGGAGGTGCAGGGTGGGTGGGTATCCAGGGGTCTGCGGGCACAGTTGAAGTCTGTGAAGAGTGTGTGTGTGTGTGTGTTTGAGTGTGTGTGTGTGTGTGCATGTGTGTGTGTGTGTGAGCAGATAATAAGAGGATATTGTCCTGAAATGTAGAACTGAGACAGGCAACAGGCTGGATGGGCCCCGGCTTCCCCCTTAGTGTGGAGAAGTTTGGGGCCGAAACACTTGTCTGAGAGGGGTTTTTCTTCTCTGAACACCTGCTGTCATGTTCTCCCTAGAGTTTCTACTAGAACTGAGATAGGTTACATAAAAGAATAACTGACCAGCTTTTCAAATTTGAAAAAAATTATTGATAAAGCTCCACCAAGAAAACATAGACAAACAAATCACATGACAAATAACAACGTGATTTGACCTCTTAGGTCTTCTTCAGGCAACATACACAACACTCAGGACAACAAAAATGAAGGAGCAGTCACTTATCTTCATCAACTTTGGATTTTCCTTTTTCATTTTTGTTGTCCTGAGTGTTGTGTATTTTGCCTTAAGAAGATCTACAGGTCGAAAGGTGTTGTGTTTTGTCTTGTGATTCGTTTGTCAACATTTTTTTTTAGCGGAGATTTATCAATGATTTTTCAAATTTGTTTAGATTTCCGCCTGCCGTCACCTTACTTTGCAACTAGATCTGACCGGCTCTGGCCGAGCAGAAGTTTATGAGTTAATCAGTTCAAGGTGTGTCTGCCAAACGGAATCTTGTACAAGCTTCAGCCTGTGATTGATGGCAGGCGGAGTTCCCCCCAGGAGTGGTGGCGGTGTTGCCAGGCTACGGGCCAACAGCTGGTGCTGCACTGACCGCTCACCCTGATGTGAACAAGGTGGCCTTCACTGGCTCCACCGAGGTAAGCACAAGGGTCTGGTGTCAGTGCCTGGGTGCAGTGATTCCCCATAGTATTATATCTGTCAGTCTATTTATCTGTCTCTATATCTGTATCTATCAGTATATCTACTTGTATCTATACCTATCTGTCTGTATCTATCTCTCTATATCTGTGTGCGTATGTAATTGTTCAACACACATAGACAGATAGATAGATAGAGAACGAGAGCGATGGACAGATGGATAGACTGATTGATTGATTATAGAACACTCATCTCTAATTGTGATAATTGCTGACATTTGTTGTGTATGGGAAATAATAAAGAAAAAAAAGTCGGTAAAGCTGGTGTGATGAAATGTGTGCAAGAATTCAATTACAAGCCCATAATCTTGACTCAGTAGCAGACTATTACACGGGAGGTCTGGTCTATTTCAGCCAAGAGGAATAACTATGTAGTGGTTGGTGATGCAGGGTGAGTGATTGTCGGCTCAGGACCAGTCAGAATCATTTATTTGTGAGATGCTTTTTTAATGTTTCTGTTAGCTTTGAAAGAAGTCTGAGAGTACAGTAGGCTCAATTGGAAAGACTCAAATACAAAGTCTAGTTTCATCCTCTTAATGCAAAGGTCTCCGAGAGTGGTGTTCAGATTCTCTGACCAACACTGCAGGTGTCTGTATCGCTGTTGCCCAGTTGACAAGGCATATATTATGAAAGATGGATGTACATTGTATGTCTACCATGTAAGTCTGTAGCCAGAATGGAAGGCAGGGCATCATCTTTATCATCCACATCCTCATTGATAGTTAGCTATATTAACCTTCTTGTGGTCATAACGGAAGTAGACAGCAGCATGTGTTTGGCACTGTTCCAACACATGCTTGTGCCGTGGTAGTGCTCAGACTGCCTCATAATGTTGGGTAGGGTGCTCCCCACCATAGTCCATTGAAGTGGTACTGCTGTTTTGGTACACTGGCACCACTTCCATTCACTGCAAAAGAAAGCAGACTGCATGCGGAGGGTCGTGAATGAAACCGACCAACCAGTTCAGTGCCGTCGTCAGCTGATGCTAGCGAGGTAGACAAAATACTGGAATGATCGGGATATGAGTGTGATAAAATTTGACAAGAAATAGAAAAATGTACTTCTCACATGGCAGTCCATCACCGTGCAGATCCCTTTATCCTTCACAACACTATGAAACATATAATTCTGTGAGGTGAAGTGACATGGTACACAATAACACTGTTTCACCGCATCCGGAATGCGCGTTCAGCTCAGCTAAACTTGAAGAGATGTGCACAGTTATTGTGAAGAAAGGGATGTTTGCACTCTTAGCTAAGTTGACTTGCTTCATAAATAGACTTGTAGGTCTCTAAAACGATGAAGTTGGTGATGATCATCAACAAAATGTGTATCGTTATGATTGGCTTGACTTCCGATGACAAAGGGGTAATGAGTAAAGCGATGAATAATTAGAAATTACTAATGATTAATAATTAATTAATATTTGGCACAGCAACTAAAAAGAAAATATGTAGCCTTGCAGCTTGTGAGAACAACTCTGAAATGGAGGGAGGGAGGGAGAAAGAGAGAGAGAGGGAGAGAGAGAGAGATTCAAAAAGAGAGAGAGATTGAAAGAGAAAGAGACAAAGAGAGAGAGAGTGTGTTTTGGGCCAGGAATAGGACAGCAGCTGACTATTGTGATGAGGTCAGTATTGTTTGCCTGGTGACACAGTGGGTCCATGCTTGGTGCAGATTGGCAAGATCATCATGAGGGCCTCAGGGGACAGCAACCTGAAGAGAACAACACTGGAGCTGGGGGGAAAGAGCCCCGCTATCTTCCTGGATGATGTGGACGGTAAGAGAGAGACAGAGAGAGAGAGAGAGAGAAAGAGAGAGAGAGAGGAAAGAGAGAGAGAGAGTGAAAGAGAGAGAGAGAAAAAAGAGAGAGGGAGGAGAGAGAGGAAAGAGAAAGAGAGAGTGAAGGAGAGAGAGAGAGTGAAAGAGAGAGAGAGAGAGTGTGTGTGTGTGTGCATGTGTGTGTGTATGTGTAAGTGTGAACATGAAGGTTTCAGAAGGTGTGCCACATTTCTTGCACTGACTTTGTACTCGTATTTGATGTCAAATGCTCCAGGTAGTGGGTTTCTATAGAAGTGTGCAGACATTCAAAGAGTGCAGAGGCACCTGCACCGGAAGCAAATATCATGCCCATGTGCCAGGATGTCATGTGCCTGTTGAAGCTGTCCCGAGATGGGAATCTGTCCATCTCTCTCTGCTTGATATTGTGGAACATTAGAAGTCAACAAGTTACGCCTTTCCACTGCTCCACATTTCAAGCTGTGCATAATCAGCCTTCGATCGATCTGGAGTGGAAAGGAATAACGAGCCATGTCTCTAGGAATTGAGAGAGTAACATCCCTTTGCTTTTCTGTGAATGATGCCTCCATACATACTGCGTAACAGTCACATCGTTCTAGATTTATGCTTGACATCAGTATAGACATGCTCTAAGGGAATTTATACTGACATCAGTAGTAGTCATACTGTCATAGATCTGCACAGCCTTCAGTAACAGTCATTGTCATAGATCCACACTAACATTAACCATAGACATACTGTAAGGGATGTATACTGACATCAGTAGTAGTCATACTGTCATAGATCTGCACAGCCTTCAGTAACAGTCATTGTCATAGATCCACACTAACATTAACCATAGACATACTCTAAGGGATGTATACTGACATCAGTAGCAATCATGCTGTCATAGATCTGCACAGCCTTCAGTAACAGTCATTGTCATAGATCCACACTAACATTAACAATAGACATACTTTCAGAAAACTACATTGACATCAGCAACATGGACATGAGGTCATAGATAAACACTGACGTCAGTGACTTACTGCCATCTGTCTGCGCTGCCATCTGTAATAGACACACAGTTCTGGATCTGCTCCAACATGAGGAAGCATGAGGAACAGACACATTGTTATTAGTAATAGACACACTGTTAATAGAAATACACTGACATCAGTTACAAACATACTTTTCCAGAGCTATGAAAAGGAAGTGTGAACAAACAGTCGCTTGTCTCTTCAAACTGGGCTCAAAATGCCTGTCTTGTTCTACCGATTAATGGATGCAGCCATGCTGCATATTTACTTTTAGGTGTCCGCTAATGAAAAGGTAACTTTTTTTTCCAAGTAATAGAGATGGTATATTCTTGATGCAGAGAGCGTAGGAACAAAGAATGTTGGACATTGTTTGTAGTAGGCAAAGTTTCATGTTCCTTAGTAAGTCACAGCAGCGTTTTGACCTCTTAAACGGTAGTAGGGACCCTAAAGGACGGTTTCTTCCCTTTCGCGGGGTCGCTGACTGACCGGCTCGCGTCCGCTCGGACGATAACTTCGGCAAAGTTCGGCTGAGTCATTTTCGGTTCAAGATGACGAGTCGAGCAGGCAGTTCGATCAGGCGCGCGTGCCGTTTTCAAACGATCTAATGGCTCTTGAAGTGCTTCAAGAAGTTATCCGAGACCGTGAAAACGATGACGAAGACTTCAGAGAAGTGGACGAAGCGATTCGGAGGAGGAATAAAAGCGATCACAATCAACACCACCCTTTGCTATCGGAGATTGGTATTGATGACGAAGCTGATCCTCGACTTCAAACCGAGCGATACCGGCGCAAGTGGGCCCGAATCGGAGAGAAACGAGCCGATTCCGTCTACGTCGACTGCCTTACTCCCTCCTTTCGTGAGAGGTCGGGAGGAGAGTCGAGGAAGGGGAGGGGGTTCAGGACAACGGCGAGGGTCCAGTGTGAGGGGGCGTGGCAGAGGAAGAGGGTGTGGCACTCGTCAGTCTAAACTTGTTTCAGAATGGACAGAGGCCAGTGCTGATTGCCCAAATCTCGACCTTTTTTTCACGGGTGATCCAGGTATCAAGGTGAACATTGATAATTTCAATGGAGTGTGTGTGTGTGTGTGTGTGTGTGTGTGTGTGTGTGTGTGTGTGTGTGTGTGTGTGTGTGTGTGTGTGCTTTTGAATATGGTGTGTGTGTGTGTGTGTGTGTGTGTGTGTGTGTGTGTGTGTGTGTGTGTGTGTGAGAGAGAGAGAGAGAGTGAGAGAGCAGAGTGAGAGAGTATACATTGTGTGTGTGTGTGTGTGTGTGTGTGTGTGTGTGTGTGTGTGTGTGTGTGTGTGTGTGTGTGTGTGCATGTGTGTGTGTGTGTGTGTGGTGTGTGCATGTGGTGCTCTGTGTGTGTGTGTGTGTGTGTGTGTGTGTGTGTGTGTGTGTGTGTGTGTGTGTGTGTGTGTGTGTGTGTGTGTGTGTGTGTGTGTGTGTGTGTGTGTGTGTGTGTGTGTGTGTGTTGTGAATGTGTGTGTGTGTGTGTGTGTGTGTGTGTGTGTGTGAATGTGTGTGTGTGTGTGTGTGTGTGTGTGTGTGTGTGTGTGTGTGTGTGTGTGTGTGTACCCAAATGTATGTCAGTCAACTATAAGTGGCATTTATTGACAGTAGTGTGGGATCCTGATCCTTCTGTCCATAGGTTCTGTGGGTGTGGTGTATTCTCTGCGACACCGGTTTATTTTTCAGTTGTTAGTGTGCTTTCATCATCTGTGGTGTGGCCTTTTGTAGCTCAGTCCTATCTTTAGCAGTCTCTTTTTTTCCTTTTTTTTTTTTTTTTTTTTTTTTTTTTTTTTTTTTGTGGTGGTTTGGTTTTGCAATGTTTTACTATTACCTTCTGTGGTGATGACTTTTTATCAATCGCACTTAGTTCATGAGTGAACCAAACCACATGTGTGAAAGAAAACTGACAATAATTGGAAGTTACACTTAGTGTTGTTATTGTTAGTTCATCTCTGCTAAACAAGACAAATTCCCAAGAGGCTTGCAAGATGTGCAGACTGATGCTGTGGATAATGTGCAGTTCCCATCTTCTTTCCCGCGTTACCTGGGCTGGAGTGCCCCCTATGATATGGGTTGCTAAACATTTTATGTATTGTCAAGCTTTATTGTGAATATAGATGTTGGTCCTGAAGTTCAAAGGATACTAACACCAGTTTTTGTGGTATTTCATTGTGATTTTAGTGCTATAGTTTTGTTTATGTTCTGAAAGTGTCTGTTTTTCAAACAAAACATTCATCATTATGTATATTTTTGTCTACTCATTACAAACAAAATCAAACTATTGTGATGTCTGGCTGTAGCCAAGGATATAACAAGAAAATTTCCCAAGTATCTAAGATATATGTCAAGAATTGAAAGAGCAGGGGGCATATCAGTGAGCCTACCTAAGAAAAACAAATTGTGTCCCTTGATACCTGGATTGTACTGTACCCCAGAAATGCATAATTTATCATATAAATCAACAATTGTGGGTTGTAAATTCACTACCAAATATTTACACACAGGTGTTCAGTAAACACTAAAACCACTTTTTACTGGGTTTGTATGTTTTTTGTTTGCTGCTGTGGGGTTTTTTGTATGCTTGCAAAATATGATTTTTTTTAAAAAAGTTGA
>JADBJO010026229.1:20000-22765 GCA_016801955.1 Conus betulinus | reverse complement strand
GTGAGAGTGTAGGGTCGGTATGTACGCCTTACAACTCTACCCTCGCGCGCATCCTCGACTCAAGGCACGAAGGTTCGACAAACGCCCCAGGACGTCAAACATTGCAAGTGTACAACCTTCTTCGATCTCGTTCTCCACATCAGAAAACAAAAACAAAAAACCCTCACCCCATATTTAGACATTGTAGGACACGTACAAACAAAGACTCGAAGAGTGACTTAATCTGCACATTGTGGTAGGAAGAATGGCCTGCCCCACAGGAACAACAGCAGACGGGGATTTATGTGAGGTGCTGTAAAGGGGAGGGTGTGGGGGGTTGGGGTGCGATGGGTGGGGGGCGGGCTGCGTTGACAGTGGGGGTGGGGGTGGGGTGTGGCGGGTGGGGGGGGTTGCCATCAAGCAGACATAAAGGCCAGGATTTTTTGTACACAATATTGTCAGATGGCGCGGTTGTTCAGGGGGGGTCTGAAGAACATTAAACAGAAGATAGTGAGTGTTTGATGACAGTAGGTGGGGTGAATATGCGCCACACACCATCACGCAAATATTGGTGTTCTACAGAGAGATGGGAGGTGCAGCCATCAAGCAGAAGTTTTGGTGTTCTACAGGAGGAGGAGATGGAGGTGTTGAGACAGGAGGTGTGTGACATTGCAGGCAAGCCATCAAACAGAAGTTTTGGTGTTCTACAGGAGAGATGGAGGAAGGAGGTGGTGACAATTGCAGCCACAAGCGGAGGGTGTGTGACATTGGTGTTGAGACAGGGGTGTGTTATCAAGCCATCAAGCAAGTTTGGTGTTTTACAGGAGGAGATGGAGGTGTTGAGACAGGAGGGTGGTGTGACATTGCAGCCCTCAAGCAGAGTTTGGTGTTTCTACAGGAGGAGGTGGAGGTGTTGAAGACAGGAGGTGTGTGACATTGCAAGCCATCAAGCAGAAGTTTGGTGTTGTACAGGAGGAGGTGGAGGTGTTGAGACAGGAGGTATGTGACACATTGAGACAGGAGCCATCAAGCAGAAGTTTGGGTGTTGTACAGGAGGAGGTGGAGGTGTTGAGACAGGAGGTATGTGACATTGCAGCCATCAAGCAGAAGTTTGGTGTTGTACAGGAGGAGGTGGAGTGTTGAGACAGGAGGTGTGTGACATTGCAGCCATCAAGCAGAAGTTTGGTGTTTCTACAGGAGGATTGAGGTGTTGAGACAGGAGGTATGTGACATTGCAGCCATCATAGCAGAAGTTTTGGTGTTCTACAGGAGGGGATGGAGGGTGTGAGACAGGGTAGGTGTGTGACATTGCAGCCATCAAGCAGAAGTTTGGTGTTCTACAGGAGGATTGAGGTGTTGAGACAGGAGGTATGTGACATTGCAGCCATCAAGCAGAAGTTTGGGTGTTCTACAGGAGGAGGTGGAGGTGTTTGAGACAGGGAGGGTGTGTGACATTGCAGCCATCAAGCAGAAGTTTGGTGTTCTACAGGAGGATATGGAGGTGTTGAGACAGGAGGTTTGTGACATTTGCAGCCATCAAGCAGAAGTTTGGTGTTCTACAGGAGGAGATGGAGGTGTTGAGACAGGAGGTGGACTCGTTATGCAGAGAAAACATGACATTGAAAGATGACAGGGACGATTTGTGTGCTCGTGTTCCAAACTTGGAGAAAAGGACGGACATCTGGAAGGAAGATCAAAGAGAAATTACCTGACAGTCACACAACGGTCCTCTCTACATACACACTCACATGCAAAGACAATCATAACGCCCCGCACACTACCACAAAGCTGACTCCCTTCCTTTGAATAAAACAAATCAGCATACCACTTTAAAGTTCTTTCCCGAAATTAATGTTTCTTCTTTCTTTCTTTTTGCGCCTAACTTCTTTTGGCGTGTGGGGGCTTTAATTTCAGCTCTCTTTTTCGTTGGCCAGTATGTAATTTATTCCACAATATTCCACCAACGAAAAAAAAAAAAACCAAACCATCTAACATTATTTTTGATGCACACATTCGTTTCACTTTTTTTTTTTTTGCGGGGGGGGGGAGTTTTTTTTTTTTTTTTTTTACAACACCCTGAGTGGGGGGGGGGGGGGGGGTGGGGGGGGGGGGGGGGGGGGGGGTGAATCCCTGCCCCCACACAAGCAAATCACTATGAGTTCATGGGAACCCCAAAACGCCCTGGGCTGAATTTCCGTCAAGCAAATTATGAGTTCTTCTCCCCAAAAACTGCCCTGGGCTCTTTTCGTTTTCTTTTTTTTTCTTTTTTTTTTTTTTTTTTTTTTTTTTTTTTGCTCAAGAAAGAGGATTCTTTCTTTTTTTTTTTTTTTTTTTGCTCAGAAGAGACATTAATGTTCTTGGGCAGTGGACATTACGTTAGGGGCTGAAAGGAGGCGGTCAGGGTTCCAGATACAGGGTGCTTGCTTAGAAAACCAAGACATTATGTTAATGAAAAGAACATCACAGGATGCACATCTTACCTATCGAATGCGTGTTCGGGGTAGAGTTTGGAAATAATTCCGATCCCAACCAAAACGATCTAGAATTCAAGACTGCGACTAAAGCTTGTATCTAAAATTTATCAAACATGTCCACACATCCCATACTCACCCTAGGATCAACCATGAACTCTTTCTTTCTTTTAAGCTCTGCTTTCTTCTTTTCTCTTTCTCTTCTTTGTCTTCTGCTTCTGCCTCTGACAAAAGTTGCCAGGCAATTTCTTTTTTTTTTCTCTCTCCAAGAGTACAAATTACAACTAGAAAAAAAAACGAACGACCGATGAGGAG
>JADBJO010026229.1:0-15000 GCA_016801955.1 Conus betulinus | reverse complement strand
GTACTGAAGGTGTCACATGAACGCTTGGTTGAGATCGTGAATACAATGCCCACATGTGTCAGCAAAAACCGTTGCCTCAAATCGTAAACTTTATCATCTATTTATTGTTCGAGAATTGTATTTGCGCTAGATTAAGCAGGTGGAACCGTGTATCCAGTGGTGTTATCAGATAATTTGTAAGAGGGAATTTCAATTAAAACTGGCTTTGGTAAAAGGTTAGCGGTGAGTTGGTTTGTGCGATACAAGGAATGTACGAGTAGGCTAGCATGTTTCTTTTCGGTCTCACCACGTGATAAACAGCGAGAACGGCTGGCGCAGCTTGACTCATGGTTGAATTCATCGTGTGCCAGGCGACAACGTACAGGTATAATTCATAGGGTGCCCTTTGAAGTGTTTAAAGGGAACGGCATAGTGAGCGCATCGTTTGATGCACGGCATTTTGGGCGACTGTCTTGGTTTAAAAATGGATGTGCGAACATCAAAAACTTTACGCATTTAGTTTGAGAACCCAGTTTTCAGTAAAATTACTGGCACTTTATCGTCCTGTTTTACTTAGGTATTGAGGAGAATAGATGTGACTTTGTCTCGTTCTGTCCTTGTGTAAAGTAGCGTATCAAGCTCCACTGGAAACTTGCGATGTCTACTAGTGATCAAGTTGGTGCCCTGCATTGTAATATCTTGTCTATCCATTCTAGAACCGGATCAATTGTGTTAATTCCATCTTCTACGCTTTACAACGCAAATCGTGTACAGATTGTACGTTAGCTGTGTCCTAGTGATGTCAGGTTCGACCTACTAGTGTTATAGTGTTCTGTACTGCCTTTGATTGGTGTGCGCAGTGGTGCGCAGTGTGGTGCCATCAGTAATCAACAAAGGGTTGTATTCAGTGTCTCTTCTGGTCTTGAACGGGGCTGAATGGTAGTCTGTTAGTCCGGTTTTGTTTACTATTATTGATGTAGGCCTATGTCTATGAATTAGGCCCTCGAAGTCTCTGAATGGTATGCATAGTGACTTACGTTCATGCCTAATGCCTTGTTGAACTGTTAGTATACTTGTTAGACTAGATGATGATGAGTGCTGTGTTATGCTTTCAGTAACTGTAGATGGTGTTTACAAGCCAAATGAGCACCCTCTACATAGAACATCTTACGCATTAAGTCTGAAAGTCAGTTCTATCACTATAATACTATCGTCTTTAGATAAGGGGGTGGTTGTTTAGGTGCGGAGTGTATCGGTATTTGATGGGTGTATTTGCGCTTGTGTAGATGCGGTATATGGCTTTAAGTTGGTAAATTGTCGGTATGAAGTGCGTGTTGTAGGTGTGTTAACGTGCTATGGCTAAGTGGGTGCTATCAAAAGTATCATGAAAGCAATAGGTGTAAAATGCAACAGCTTGTACTTTGTGTGTGTTAAAACTTTAAAATATTTGAGTGTCTAGCAAAGCCTAAGAAAGCTCACTATAGTGTGTTATGTGTATTACAGAATGGCAACAGCTTCGTGTAGTATGAGCGGAACAAAGGTAAGATTACTAGCCTTACTGTAAAAGTTGTTTGATGGTTCAGGGTTTATACTATTAGTGAACATGTATGCCTATTAGGTTCTGAGATATATGGGGATTTCTTCTATTATTTCTGAGCCACTGCAAACAAATACAGTTATCATGTAGTATGCGCACACTGCTGAAGGGGAATTACCTAGCAGAACCTTCCTGGTAAGAATACTATAATATGTACCCTGATGATGTACTAGTATATACTATGAATGGTCGATACAGGTATAGGCCTATTCTATCACTGATAAATGTCGATTGCAAATGCTTCCTTTGTTGGATGTCTCGTCTATTGAGGAGGTTTTCAACAAATCTATTAATTACAGTGAATCTCTTTCCCAGTACATACAGACCTCCGTTGCTAAAGTTCGACATTTTGAAATATGCATATCAAATACAGGATAAGAATAGAATTACTCGGTATGCCCCATATAATCACGATTTGTTTGCTGCTCTGTTTTTGATGCTGCCGTTTGTACTGATAGTTTCCACCGTAACAGAATCAGGCCTTTGAAAGGTAGCAGGTGACAAGCGTATCTAATGTTTTATTAATATATGTGTCGATGTAAAAGCTGAAAGTCTGTTGGTATGCTTCTCTTTTTGTTTCAATCTACAGTTAACCATTATATTTACAACTTGTACACACCCCATGATAGGACAATTCGAACTTTAGAGATATACATATAGTTATCCTCTAGGATATGATATATGCCTCGATATATCGCTACTATAATGACAAGTCAGAATTGCTTTGTACTGAAGTCATCTGTCTTCTGAAGTTTTGGTTCTGGTGATTTTTTGTATGCGTTTTTGATTGTTAGGAGGCATATTGAAGAACCACGTTCTCCTCTCTATCAATGCCTCTCTATTCTCTCTCTCTTGACGAAAAAGTTTGTGTTTGTCCAGAAAAAAGAATGAAGAGCATTTTACATTGTGAAATCCATGTTAGTTGAAGAAAAGGAACAGTATATTTGCTTCTAATTGATGTACAAACATCTTAGTGCTTGACTATTATCTTCGGATGATAAAATATCTTCGTCCGAATGCTAATAGCCGACACCGTAAATCAGAAGAAAAAATGCCTTTTTGTGTCCCTATACAAGATGAGTGCTTTCGTTCTTCGATATGTTAAAGCTTGGTGTACATTTAATGCCAACGTATGTGTTGATATGCATGCGCTTTAAATCGTTGATCAATTTGATTGTTCCCAGATACAAGCCCCATACGATGGGAATGTCACCTTGTAAACACCATTACGTTTTTCTTTCATGAATTCTTGACGCTGCTCTGATCGCCTCGCTCTACTGACTATAAACGCTCTCTCTTGTCATTGTCTCGTATTTCTCTGTCTGTCTGTCTGTCTGTCTTCTCTCTCTCTCTAACTCTCTCTCTCTCTCTCTCTTTTCAACACAATACACAAATATTGAAAGATGTTCAAACACACCACACACACACACACACACACACACACACACACACACACACACACACACATATATAGATATATATATATATAGAGATATAGATATATTATAAGAGAGAGGAGAGAGAGAGAGAGAGATTAGTCGCGACTTCTGCTTGTTTTACATGGTCTACAGTGATGTAAAAATTTTTCCGAAACTGTCACTTGTGTTCATTTGTCTGACAAATAGACGAGGACTAATTCAATCATTTCGGGTCCGAGGGAACTGAGATGATTTGTGGACAGGCACGTGGCTGAGCAGGTCGATGCATGGAATATGTGGTGACAGCTTGAACAGGAGATGTGGAGATCTCCTCTTGATTGCTGGTGTGGGCTTTCCTTTCCTGTCTCTTTTGTTGCACTGAGTGCAGCTGTTCTTTCTTCACATAAACTGTGGCCTTTGTGAATGGAGTAGTGCCATCTAGCTCGATCCATAGTAGTATATTACTATGTGTCAGGGCTGATGTGAAACTCTTTCATGGATGTTTGAAGAGTGTTTTGAAGTGTTTTCTTCTGACCCCTGTGGGAAAATCTCTTGAGTAGCTGGTGATCTCACATGCAAGCTACATGACCCGCTCATTGAAGCTGAGACGGCATCACGAAGGTGTAGCTGCTTGGCAGGCTTGCTTGTCAAGTACCTCAGCGTCTGGGATTTCATCTTGCCATTTTATGTCAAACAAACTTCTGAGGCAGGTTGTGTGGAAGTGATTCAGCTTCCTGGCATGCTGTTGGTGCATTTTCACATTTCAAGGCATAGAGGAGTGTGGGTAGAACAACTGATCTCTACACCTTCAGCTTGGTCTCTAGGCTGATGCCTCTTCTGTTCCAGACATTGGTGTGTGGTCTGCCAAAGGTTGCACTTGCTTTTGCAGTTCTGACGCTCACTTCATTGTCGATGGTGACATTCTGAGACAGTGTGCTGCCAAGGTAGGTGAATGTGGTAACTGCAGCAAGTCTCACGCCATTGACTGTGTGATGTTAGGCTCAGGGTAGGGTCTGCCTGGCGCAGGTTGATGCAAAACGTTTGTCTTCTTTGTGTGTTATGTAGAGACCGAAGTTGGTGCAGGCCACAGAAAACTTGTGGATGCTGGATTGCATGTCAGTTTCTGAGCCAGCATTGAGGGCGCAGTCTTCAGCAAACAGAAAGTCCCTTAGGATGTCGGTGGTGTCATCACCTTAGTTTTTGCCTGCAGCCTTTTGAGGTTCAACAGTTTTCCATCTGCTCTGAATCTGATATCAGTGCCTGCATCTCTTTCTCTGAAGGCGTCAGTCAGCATTCCAGAGAACATGCGGCCAGAGTGGTGCCAAAACACAGACTTACTTTAGGCCATTTGTGACAGGGAATGGATGAGATGTCTCTCCATTGTCCTGCATTCCATTATGAAACTTCCGTACCATTGACATGAATTTCGGTGGGCATACATATTTGGCATGATCGTCCACTGGCCCTCTCTACTGACATTACGGGAAGGCCTTGGTCAGGTCGACGTAAGTGAAGAACAGATGGGCATTTTGTCCTGACATCTTTCTTACAGCTGTCTAGAAGCAAATACCACATCAATGGTTCCTCTGTCTTTTCTGAAGCCACCTTGGCTCTCTGGCAAAAGCTCTTGCTTTATAAGGCGTTAAAAGGCGGTTCAGCAGAATCCTCGCACATATCTTGCTTGCTGCAGCAGGGATATGCCTCGGTGGTTTCCACAAGCCTGGATGTTCTCTTTGTACTTGTACAAGTGGATGCATCTTTGAAACTCCTGAGGGATCGCTTCCTGCTGCCACATCAGAGGAAACAACTGAAAAGTGGTATGGAGTCTGAATGACGAGCTTTGCCAGTAAACAGCAAACGCATCGCTTCTGGATCCCCTAGAGGGTGGGTGGCTGAACCATTCCCTCGCTCATGGGCACTGGAGGGGGGCCGTCAACGGCTTTGTCACTGATCGGTGATGGGTGCTTCAGGACTCTGTTGAAGTGTTCTGCCCGGTGTTTTAAGATCTTTTCTTTGCCAGTGATCAATGTTGTTTCCATCAGCAGTGAGTAGAGGGGATGATTCTGCTGGTGTGGGTAGGGCATACATCTGCTACATGGTCAGATTCTAGAATATAAACAAAAAGTTAAATTCCTGGGGGTATTTTCAACCCCTAAGCTGAACTGGAAAACACATATTGAAAATTTGATCGATAAAACAAGAAAAATATTAAACGTTCTCAAATTAATATGTTGTCAACCATGGGGTCAGGACTGTCATACCCTTTACATCTATACATCTCTTTAGTCCGATCGAAACTGACATACAGGCAGGAAGTATATTTCTCTGTACCTACTTCTCTTTTAATGAGATTGTAAAGCTTGGATAGTAAAGCCATGAAATTAGCTCTGAAAGTTCCAGTCCAAACAAACACTTACAGATGTTATAAAGAAAACAAACATATTACCACTTAATAAGAAGCAAATATTAGATGTGTCCAAGTATATTGTCAGAGGTCATTCTGTTGAAAATTCAGTTACTGAAGAAATACTGATGGATTCCAGTAATATTTTTCTAAGAGTTCTAAAAACGTATCATATATCCAACCCATTAGAAACTACACATCTGACTTTATGTCACACTGTAATATTGATATTACTGCTATACCAAAATTTCCTGCGGTACCTCCAATGCCTCCTTGGGAACACCCAAATGCTTCTTTTGATTACAAATACACTATGTGAAAGAAAGATGATAATGTAAATATTTTAACACACTGAAGTTCGTGAAACATTTAGAAAACAGCTATCCAAATCATTTAAAAGTGTTTACAGATGGGTCGGTAATGGAATCCTCTGACAGTGTTTTTATAATACCAACCTTAAATGTCAGGAAATCATAGCATTTAGGAAAGGGGGTTTTCGATTTATACCTCAGAATTATATGCAATATTGAAGGCTTGATGACATACATGATTACACCAATGCTTTATAGACAATCTTACTGTGTGTTGATTCCACATCTGTTTTACAATCACTAGAACGTTGGGACTGCAAAGCTAGAAAAGATTTACTTTTTGAAATAAAACATTTACTGCATTGTTCCATAACTCTAGGTATAAGAATTGATTTTTGTTGGGTCCCATCTCACTGTGGTATAAAGTGGAATGAAATAGCAGACAGTCTTGCAAAAGAAGGAGCAAAAAGAAATGAAAAATTAATTTAAAAAAATTTATTTGTCCTCTTGGGAATTGATCCAAATTATGAAAAAGTATACACATAAGCAGAATTTTAGTCAAAACATGGCTACTTTACCATTGTGCCAAAGGCACATTGTTAGATTTATTCATAAATAAGGTTGAATACTTGGAACACTAAATGTCTCTCATGGTATTACTTGTGTCTGCAGAGAAAAACATTTCTGTGCGTCATCTTTGTTTTGAATGCTCAGTGCTGACCTCGCTCTATCAGGAAAAAGGTATTGAGATGAAAACTTTGATGTCAGTACTGTCTTATATGGTTCATGTGTTGCTGAAATTGCTATGGTTATTTCGCGGTCACAAGTTGCAACATTTTTGTAAAATATCACAACTTTGTGTACCACTAGGGCACTTCACTTATGTAAATATGCACATATCAGATGTTGCTTTGCAAGTACTAGATAAGTTGAGTGTGAATGTTTTTTAACACGTGTCTAATATCATCTGGCGATGAAAAGACATGAAATAACCCACTGACCTGAACTGATCTGTCCATACATTTCTTTCAAGGCATCATGAAAGTTCTTCATATCATGCCTGTCGGCATATGCTTGGATCTCGTCAGCTTTGTTGCTCAGCCAATGCATCTTTTGCGATTTTAAAAAACTGTTTTACGTATGTTTTTGAATGCGTCTTCTGTTGGAGGTGGACTTGGTGTTACTGAGGTGATCTTTGTGCAGAAGATGTGTCTCATACAGTGGCTTCTCCGTCTGTTCTGCATGGTCTAAAGTGATGTAAAAGTTTTCCAAAATTGTATTAGGATATTACACATGCAAATCCTTGTGATGCCCTAAAATTTGATACAGCAACTTTCCCATGTGTATGATAAATATACTCCATCCAAAGCTGTTCATGTAAAAACTACCCCCCCCCCCCCCCCTCCTCCCTCCCCCCCCTCACCCCCTCCCCTTCTCAAACTGACAAACAATATTGATCAAGCCATGGATTTACGAGGTTCAGTTTTGACATGTGGGAAACGTACAGAGTTTGATTAAAAAAAAAGTCCTAAAATTGTTTTTAAGGGAGGAGCATACTCTGGGATAAAAGTCATGAAAAACGTTGCATTTAAGTTTGAATTAAAGGTGACACGTCATACACTTTGATTTTTTTAAGCATCAAACACACGAACAACACACAAAAAACCGAAGTTGCTGTGTGCTTTTTGCGGTTATTCTAAAATGCATAACTGGAGGTATGACAAAATTTGATCATAACTAGCATATCAAGAAATCCTTAAATAGACAACCAAAAATCAAGAACATTACAATGAGAGTAATTCTTAAGAGAGAAATACAGAGGTAAGCAAAAATTAACACAATGATAAGTTGAAAGATTACGTTTGCAAATTACAATGGTACTTTGCCATACAAATGCACTTCAGGCTTCATCACAAATAAAATTACCTCAGAAGTCATGACAGAGTGATGAGAATGTGAAAAAATTCGGCATGCACATTATTTTACATCCTTCCATATCCCTATTTAAAAAAAAATATCAGCATATACAACCAAACGAAATTTTTACTTGTGCGGGTAACACTACTCCTACACCCTAGATTCTGTCCGTAAATCTACTGTCTGGATGTCAGTTGTGCACACCTATCATGGAATAAAGAGGTAACCAAAGACAAAAAAAATCAACTATTTCAAGAATGTAAAACGGTACAACAGACACAAAATAGGTAAAAATTTCTTTGTTTGTTTGTTGTTCAAGTAGGTGGGTTTGCCAGCCCTCTGATGTAATCAAACAATGGCTGATCAGTCAATCGGTTCTCACCCGACTGCAGCAAGTACAAATTTACATACCTTTATTTCATATAGTTTGAACAGTCAACCAATCTTTGTACTCTCACTCAAGGATAGTCTTTTGTACAGTCCACTCAGTAGTTGTGAGCGGGCAACAGTGCTCAGTTGCTGTCTGTAAAACAGCGTGTGGAACTTCTACCAGCAGCCATTCAAACCATGGCTGATAACGTGTTACAACAGCACCTAATGAGCCGCCTCCTCTCAACTGATCAGCAGAAGTATTTTATGTAAAGGAATGTCTGCATATTGAAACCTGTCAAATCATAGTAAAAAGATTTATCGTGTTTTTGCGGCTGTAGCACGATCTACACTGTTTGCAAGGAGGAATACGCCAGTTATCATCAAACAGAGCATTTTTGCTATTGAAAACGATGTGCGTCATGACCCCCAGATAATTAGAGGCCATTTCTGCAGGGCGGAACACGGACAGCCCCGTGTTGAACACATCTCCACTGTGCACTGCGTGGTGAAGGACACCAGAGCGCATTCTGACTGATTTCACACATCACATCAATCATGTGCACACACATTATATATGCTCAAATAGGTGCCATTGTCTAATCATTTTACTGCACTACTTTTGTTATATCAGCTCTAAATGCATTGCTATTGATGTCAGAGGTGCCACACTCACGGTTTCAGACATAGAAACGAACGTGTGTCGATGGAAGTATTAGGAAAAACAAACAAACAAACAAACAAACAAACAAAAAACCAACAGGTGTGAGTATAACGATGTTAGGATGATAACACTCCCCCCTCAAAGTACACACCCAATTCCATGTTATCTCTGTGTTGTAAACGCTTGGAAAATCACGTAAACTCACA
Source organism: Conus betulinus (assembly GCA_016801955.1). Lineage (NCBI taxonomy): Eukaryota > Metazoa > Mollusca > Gastropoda > Neogastropoda > Conidae > Conus > Conus betulinus. Next base: position 6,135 of record JADBJO010026229.1, on the reverse strand, counting down.
CTTGATTGCTTTCATGCTTTCAGTTCCTTTCATTAAAACCAGTCTGGTTTCAGGGCAAGCCACTCCTATCACACAGCGTTGACTGACCTAGTTGATCGACGCCTTACTATTATAGACAGGTACACAATGTCGGGTACTCTCACGGTGGCGTGGACCAAGCGTTTCTTTAAAAAGGTTTAAATATAAACTGTTTGGACTCATAACAATAAAGCCCACCCTCTGATATAGATTGCTTTGGCGTTTTTATCGTTTTCTGTGTTTTACGGTTGCCTCTTAAATTCAAGTTTAAAAAACGTGGACACTATCATTTTCTATAAAGAAGAAATAGAAACTGCTTACACAATTGCACACCAATGAGAGTTTCTTGGTGTTCTGTGATGCCATCCCAGTCTATTAATCGGCATTTTTTTTAATGGAAAAGGAAGTAGTGACAGAGAGATAGAAAGAAAGATATAGCGAGAGAGAGAGAGAGAGACCTGGTGTACAAACACTGGGGGGGGGGGGGGGGAGAAGGAGAGAGAGAGAGAGAGAGAGAGAGAGAGAGAGAGGGGGAGACCTGGTGTACAAACACTGAGGGGGAGAGAGAGGGGGAGACCTGGTGTACAAACACTGAGGGGGGGAGAGAGAGGGGGGAGACCTGGTGCACAAACACTGAGGGAAGAGAGAGAGAGAGAGAGAGAGAGAGAGAGAGAGAGAGAGAGAGAGCTGGAGAGAGAAACTGGTGTACAAACACACTGAGAGAGAGAGAGAGAGAGAGGAGAGCGAGAGAGAGAGAGAGCTGAGAGAGACTGATATGTAGAGAATGACTTGGTGTACAAAGAGACTGAGTGGGGTGGGAGGATAGAGAGAGAGAGACCTGGTTTGCGAACACTGAGGGGAGAGAGAGAGAGAGAGGAGAGAGGAGGAGAGAGACGCCTGGTGTACAAACTGAAGGAAGAGAGAGAGAGAGAGAAACAGAGGGACAGACACAGAGAGAGATCTGGTGTACAAATACTGAGGGGGGGGGGGGGGGGGGGGAGAAAGAGAGAGAGAGAGAGAACAGGTGTACAAACACTGAGGGGGGGGGGGGGGGGGGGAGAGACCTGGTATACAAACACTGAGGTGGGGGGGGGGGGGGGGGGGGGGGGGGGGGAGAAAGGCAAGACAAGACAAGACAAGACAAATTGTTTATCGTCGAAGGTAATAGATAAGCAAGTTGATGCTTTTTTACATCCAGCCCTCACCCAAGAGGGGAACAAAAAAAAAATAAATAAATAAAAACAAAAGAAATTGCGAAATGAAAAATGAACAATCGACAGAAAAAACAAACAAACAAACAAGAGATTGAACACACAAAAAAGTTTAAAAATACAGAAAATGGAGATAACATCAAAGAAACGTAACACACTTCCACTTTAACAATCCCCCACCCAGAAAACGCCCCTCCCCAAACACCCACCCAAACACTTGTACGCTTTCGCAAACAAGCAACACACAACATACATAGTAAGTGGCGGGGTGAAGAGAGAGAGAGAGAGAGAGAGAGAGAGAGAGAGAGAGAGAGAGAGAGAGAGAGAGAGAAGAGGGGAGAGAGAGGGAGAGACATACACAGAGACAGAGAGACACAGAGAGAGCGAAAGCGGGGGTGTGGGTGGGATGGGGGGGGGGGGGGGGGGGGGGGGGGGAAAAAACATGTAAAGTACAAAGACAACGGGGCAAAAAAAGAGTCGAATAGACTTGAATACGCACAATACATCAAATAACGAAATGACACACACACACACACACACACACACACACACACACACACACACACACACACACACAACACACACACACACACACACACACACACACACACAGAGAATGAGAGAGAGAGACAGACAGACAGAGACAGAGAGAAAATACCTGGTGTGCAATGAGGAGTGGGGAGAGAGAGAGAGAGAGAGAGAGAGAGAGAGAGAGAGAGAGAGAGAGAGGTGTACAGACTGGTGGACAAACTCTGGAGAGAGAGAGAGAGAGAGAGAGAGAGAGAGAGAGAGAGAGAGAGAGAGAAAATTCAAACTGAAACTCAAATACTTAAAGTGTTCTTCCTGAAATTACTCTGGCATTTTTGTGTTAACTGACAGCAGTTCTCTTCGTTTTAGTGCTTTGAAAATGAACATAGCTACAGAGCCAGTTACACTTCTCTTTTCATTTTGCAATAAAAGAAGCAATGGCACTTGATGAACATTTCTAGTATGAGGCAAAATGCATTTATCTCCTAGATCTTTATAGGATGGACAAACGATCAAAAAATGTAATTCGTCCTCGATTTGATTACAGAATGGACAGTTTCGGGAGTTTAGTGTATACTTTTGATGGGCATTATAATCACTAATACCAAGTCGAAATCTCACGAACACTTTGCGAAATTTAGGAATTGTGATATCAGTTAGATATTTCTTAGGCTGCCATAAAGATCTGAAGGAACGATCTAAGTATTCTACTATCCCGATTTTTTACTATAACAATCAATCATGCGTTTTTTAAGTTCACATAAAAAGTTTCTCGTAACGTAACTCACTCCACCATTTAACGAAATACAAGAAAAGCCATAAGAGTCCAAACAATATTTTATCGAAGATACCCAGTTTGTTTGTACACTCCGATTTCTTGTCCATTGAAATAATTTTGATTTTTCATTTCATATGCTTGTTTTCGTAGGAGAGAGAGAGAGAGAGAGAGAGAGAGAGAGAGAGAGAGAGAGAGAGAGAGAGAGAGAGATGGGGGGAGGGGAGAAAGAGACCTGGTGTACAAACTGACGGGGGGGGTGGGGAGAGAGAGAGAGAGAGAGAGAGAGTACTCTCTCTCTCTCTCTACTCTCTCTCTCTCTCTCTCTCTCTCTCTCTCTCTGCCTACGCAGGCTGATACTCCTGTGGACACTCCCTGTATAGGCAGGCAAGGATTAATTCTATCTACCCAACAAAGGGAGTGGAGAGTTTTGTGTGTATGACCAGTTTTTTATGCCGCCTTTAAGGCAGCCATACTCCAGCTTCGGGGAAAACCTGGTGTACAAACACTGAAAGGGGGGGGGGGGAGAGGGGGAGAGAGAGAGAGAGAGAGACAGACAGACAGACGGACAAACAGAGAGACAGGTAGATGGACAGACAGATGGACAGAGAGACAGACAGATACAGACACAGAGGGAGAGTGTAAGCACTGGAGATGGCAGCAGCAGACAGAGACAGGCAGAGATCCCTTGCCATCGCCTCAATCACTGGACGACACAGAGAGGATTGAACCTGAACTGCCTGGTGTTGTCATTAGTTGGCGGTGACGAATACAGATCGGTCAGGCCGAACGTTTAAACATGGAGCAGTTCATTTCATGATGGGGTGTATTTTTTAAAGCTGTGCGTAACTAAGTAAGCAGCAACCTATAAAAAGATAAACGAATGAAGGAATAAATAAACTAAGAATGATGACAATAATAGCAACAACAATAATAGTAATGATAATAATAATAATAATAATAATGATGATGATGACGATGATCAAAAGTTGATGAAAAGAAAACAAACAACATGTTGATGGTTCATTGCAGGTGGGGAGTGCTCCAGAGGATGACTGGATCCCCTTCATACAATCCATGTACCCCGATCTCCTTCAGACCACTTACTTCTTCCCACCCCTTTTCTTCAATCGGGTTCCTCACACTGTGGAAACTGTCGCTGGGGAGACTGCACTTGTCAGAACGGATCAACAGCGACAGTTATCAGCATCATCACAACCATCAGCATCATCACAGCCATCAGCATCATCACAGCCATCAACATCATCATCACAGCCATCAGCATCATCACAGCCATCAACATCATCACAGCCATCAGCATCATCACAGCCATCAACATCATCATCCATCAGCATCATCACATCATCACATCATCACAGCCATCAACATCATCACAGCCATCAGCATCATCACACAGCCAGCATCAGTCAGCCATCAGCATCACAGCCGTCAGCATCATCACATCACAGCCATCAGCATCATCACAGCCATCAGCATCAGCATCATCTCAGTCCTCCCCAGCAGGCACAGTTTTCACAGCTGTCCCATCAGGCCTGCAGGTCCCCCTCATCCAGGACAGTGATCTTAGGGATGATAAGGCACAATACAAGTGCCTCCAGGCCCCTGAGGAGTATCGATGAGGTCATGGTAGTAATATCACAGATGATGTTCAGGAAATACCTGGACGACCAAAATAACCCCCAGCATCACATCAACCCCACCAAACATCATTTCTCAACTCCCCTCTCTCACCCACCCCTCCATTCCTCACAAGATTGTTGATGGGGAGTGTGACATCATCATTCTCCACCGCCAGTATGGCATTCTGGTGGGTGAGGTCAAATCTGTTGGGGGAGGGCAGCACCTCTCTACACAGTCACCAGCAGACCAAAGTAAGATCATCGCCAAGCGTGTCGTGCAGGCATAAAGCAACTAGACTACCAGGAAATCGCACTGAAGCACCTTGTACACGACATGGCTGGCGGCAACATCAGGGTGACAAAGGCGCTTCTTCTACCCAACATCACCTCAGCTCAGCTGACGGCGGCAGTGAACAGCTCTCAGCAACTCCAAGCGGTGAGTAGACATTATGGGCACGCCTTAGTGCTGAGAGACAAGACACATTCTTTGCAAACTACAAATCGGATTAACATGTGCAAACAGTCCCCATCTGTCATCTGTCTATGCACTGATTGTAATGGTTTAGTTTTGGCTCACAGTGTCATGACCACAAGCTTACACACATTGAAACTGGTGAAGATCTATACACTGTATGAACAAGACTGCCCATGCTGCAATTAATATGTAAACGGTACTGACACGTAATGGATTTCTACTTAACATGCATGATTGTAGACTGTAAAGTGCTTTAAACTTGGTGTCTGACAAGGACAGGCGTTATCAAAGTAATCTAGAAAAAGTGGTTAATTAACTGATAGATTGATTGATTAATGATGATGATGATGATGATGATGATGATGTGACAACAATAATGATAATGAAATGATAATAATGATAGTAACAAAAACAGCAATATTAATAAAGACCATGATAATAATAATAATGATGGTAATACTATTTTACTAATAATAACAATACTAATGATAGTAATAATGATGATGATGATGATAGTAATAAACATAATAACAACAATAATAATGATAATGATAATATTGATAAGTCTTATCATAATAACAATAATAATGATGATGATAATGGTAATAATTATGATGATGATAATAATAACAACAACAGCAAGAACAACAACAATAATAATAATAATATAATAATAATAATAATAATAATGAATAATATAACAATAATGATAGTAATAATAATAATCAAATAATAATAACGATAATAATAATAATGAATAAGAATGATAGTACTATGATACTCGCCTGCATACACAGGGGATGGCGGAATTATTAAAGATGTACTGATTGTGACTGACGTATGCCAGTGTACACTTTTTGACACAGATCTGTTCATTTTGTAACTGACATAGGTTTGTACGCACTGCTTGGGTGGGGGAACTCTACAGACTGAATGTTGTTGTATGATACACACAGCCACCTAGAGGTCTGTACACGCAGTGTATGGGGTGGAACTCTACAGACTGAATGTTGTTGTATGATACACACTGTCACCTAGAGGTCTGCACACCTGTGTGATTACATTTTGCCTGTGCTGAACATGATGTAGACACGTCCCTGCACCTGTTGTATTAATAGGTCTGTACACATTATTTCACAGGTCTGCTCTACTGTATTCTGTAGGTCTGTGGACACTACATAACAATATGTACAAACTGTATCATATAGATCTGTGATACTATACAACAGAAATGTACATACTGTATCCTATAGATCTGTAATACTATATAACAGATATGTGCATACTGTATCATATAGATCTGTGACACTATATAACAGATATGTACATACTGTATCACATAGATCTGTGATACTCTATAACAGATCTCCACCTACTGTATTACAGAATTCTGTGATATTTTACTACTGTACGTACTGTACATATGGTACTGTATAGGTCTGTACAGACTATATAACAGACGTGTGCCGTTTGTATTATATAGATCTG
>JADBJO010026228.1:7500-22765 GCA_016801955.1 Conus betulinus | reverse complement strand
TTCATCCATTGTCACGACAACTCTGCGATGCCACCAGACCATCCCCAGTATGACCGGCTGTACAAGATCCGTCCAGTACTACCACCTCCATGAAAAATTTCAGGAGGTGTATGAGCCATGGCGAGCGGTGTGTGTGGATGAAAGCCTACTCCTTTGAAAAGGTAGGCTTACATTTCGCCAATACATCCCCCCTCAAGCATGCCAGGTTTTGGGATCAAAATATACCTCTGCTGCGAGTCTGATGGTGGCAGCAAGGGAAGTGGGATATTGCTACCGCTTCAAGGTCTACACTGGAAAAGGAGAATCCCATCAATGAAGTCCAGCCTGTCCTTGAAGCTGTTGATGCCAACAACCTAGATCTGTCTGCTAGTGATAAGATAAAATAATGTTGCTAATAGCCCAGCCGACCGCAGAGGGCCATATCAGGGCTGTCACCACGTTAAAATTAACTCACAGGTCATTCATTCACACAATTCTTTTCAAATACAGTCTGCTAGTGAAAAGATGGTGTTGTACCTGATAGCCCCATTACTAAACAAGGGCTACCATGTATATACCGACAACTGGTATAGCAGCCTCAGACTTTTCCTGTATTTATTGGAGAAGAACACCTTGGCATGTGGCACCATGAGGGAAAACCGGGGAATTTCTCTTCAGCTGCGCGACACTCAGCTGAACCCAGGCTCATCAGCTGCTCTTCGTGGTGATGGAAAAATCGTGGCCATGAAGTACCACAGCACCAAGGTGGTTCACCTGCTATCCACAATACATGGGCACACTGAGGCTGCTATACCGGACAGGCGACAACGGGGTATCACCAAGCGGCCAAAGGTGTCGACCAGCTACAATAAAAATATGGGTGGAGTTGACAAGCAAGATCAGTTGCTCCACCTATATGACTGCACCAGGAAGTCCATAAAGTGGACCAAGAAGCTGTTCTTCCACTTCTTCCAGTTTGCAGCCTGCAACGCCTTCATTCTCTCCAAGTCAGGTGACAATTCCAGCAAAACAATCCTGAGTTTTCTGGAATCTGTCATCTGTTCATGGCTGTGGCCGGATAATAAGCCGGTAGTGCACGAGAACCGGTCCGACGATGAAGTGAGGCTGACAGAGAGGCATTTCATGTTCCCCATCCCACCAACACCCAACAAGGCAGCACCACAGAGGGCCTGCAGGGTCTGCACCAAGAAGCTGAAGGTCAGGCGTGATGTGCGGTCCCACTGCCCCTCCTGTCCCTCCAAGCCTGCACTGTGCTATCCACAGTACTACATGGATTATCACACTAAGTTCAACTACTGGGAGTAGTGTGGATCCTGTAGCACAGCTTAGTTTTGCAGTGCATTTTTTTTTCATAGATCTTCTTCAGTTAGTGCGTGCTTTTATCTCTGCGTTTTTATATTCTTGAGTGCGTGTTTTTGGGTTTTTTTTTTTTTTTTTTTCATGGTGGTGTTTCTTCTGAAACTCTCATGATTTATTCATGAGTGTGACCAGACTGTTCAAATGGTGGAAATAATCAGACTTGGTTATATTAGTGAGGCTGCTCAACCCAAGAACAACCCTAGAAACCTGCAAGATGTACAGAAAAAAGTACTGGATTAGTGTACAGATTATGAACATGTACTGTGTGAGTACCAGATGTTTCTCCTCGTATCCAGTGAACACTAACATCAGTTTTTCTAGTGTTTTGTGTGGTTTTATATACAGCAATATGACTGTTTTTATTCTGAAACTGTCATAAGATTTGATTTCATCAAACTTTACTATACTGTTTACTAACAAAATCTTATTATTAGTACATCAGTTTATAGCCAAAGATACACAGGAAAAAACATGCAAAAGATGTAAGACTTATCTGAGTAAATGAGTCAGTAGTGACCACATTAGTAAACCTACTGCAAAAGGCAAAATTTGGTCCCTTTATGCCTGGATTATGGTACCTACAATGATATATGTATGTATTATCATACAGAACAGACTTTGCTGGCAGTCATATCGATGCCAGATGTTTGTATTATGTTCAGTCAATTCTAACATCATTTTTTTTCAAAGTTTTTTTGTGGTTTGATGTATTGCACTGTGCTTGCAAGTCCTCAAAACAGTCAGTTTGGTCAGAAAAGTTGATATTATCAATTTTTACCATACTGATTACTAACAAAATATAAATATTATGAAATCATATCATACCACAGGGCATAAGGAAAAAAAAAGCAAAAAATACAAGAGATACCTCAAATATTGAATGAGATGTGAACAGATGAATGAACCTACTGCAAAAAGCAGAATTCTGTCCCTTTTCCCTTGATTGGGGTACTCCTCAAGATGTGTGTATATTATTATGCAAAAGAAGACTTGCTGGCAATAATATCAATACCAACTTTTTGTATGATATCAAGTCAATACTAACACCAATTCTTCCATGTTTTGTATGGTTTGATGAGCTGCAATGTATGTGTGTGGGGCCCAAAAACAGTCATTTCATTACTAAAAAAGTTGGTTAGATTACTTTTTGCCATATTACTTATCAACAAAATCAAAATGTAATGACATCACATCATGCTACAATGTATAAGGGGAAAACATGCATACAATCTAATAGATAAAGCAATAAATGAAGGAGTAGTGAACAGAAAAATGAACCTACTTTGAAAAGCAGAATTCTGTCCCTTTATCCTTGGATTGGGGCACCCCAAAGATGTACAAATTACCACACAGAAGAAGACTTGCTAGCAATAATATCAATACCGAATTTTTGTATGATGTCCAATCAATACTAACACCAATTTTTTTTCCATGTTTTGTATGGTTTGATGAGCTGCAATGTATGTGTGTGGGCCCAAAAACAGTCATTTCATTACTAAAAAAGTTGGTTATATTACTTTTTGCCATATTACTTATCAACAAAATCAAAATGTAATGACATCACATCATGCCACAAGGTATAAGGGGAAAACATGCAAACAATCTAATAGATAACGCAATAAATGAATGAGTACTGAACAGAAAAGTGAACCTACTGCAAAAAGCAGAATTCTGTCCCTTTACCCTGGGACTGGGGTACCCCCAAAGATGTATGTATTACCACACAGATGATGATTTGCTGGCAATGATATCAATACCAAATGTTTGTACGATGTTCAGGCAATACTCACACCAATTTTTTCTATGTGTTGTGTGTGGTTTGATGTGTTGCAGTGTGTATGTGTGTGCTCGAACACTGTTATTTTATAACAAAAACATGTTGATTATGTTACTTTTTACTATACTAGTGCCACCAAAATCCAAATATTTGGATAACACATAATACCTCATGCTATAAGGAGGAAAATTACAAACTATCTAACAGATATCTCATAAATGAATGAGTAGTGAACAGATACATGAACCTACCACAAAATCAAAATTCTGTCCCTTTACTCCTGAATTGGGGTAACCCCAATGATGCATGTATTAACACATAGAAGAACATTTGATTGGAATGATATCAATGCCAGATGTTTATATGATGCTCAGCCAATACAAACACCCATTTTTTTTTTTCGTTGTTTTGTGTGGTCTGATGTGTTTCAATGTGTGTGTGTATGTTCAAAAACAATTATTTTATTTCAAAAAAGTTTATCATAATACTTTTTACCAAACTATTTGCAACAATCAAAATATTATGAAATCTCATTATAGACTAGGAAATAAGGAAGAATCAAGCACAACATCTAAGACATATCTCCATAAATGAATGAGTATTGAACAGATTAGTGAACCAACCGCTACAGCAAAATTCTGTCCCTTGACCCAGGGATTCGGGGTACCCCCAATTATGCATGTGTTACCATACAGAAAAACATTTGCTGGCAGTAATATGAATACCAGATGTGTGTATAATGTTCAGTCAATCAATAAGAACACCAGTTTTTTTTCCACTTTTCTCTTTGGTCTGATGTGCGTCTGCAGAAAAAGAGTCGATTTATTACAAAACAAGTTGATTATATTGATTTTTATCATACTTATGATCATCCAAATCAAATTATCATGATACCACATCATAGCAGAGGGTATAAGAAAAAACATGCAAAAATTCTAAGACATATCTCAATAAATGAATGAGTAGTGAACAGATCAGTGAACCTACTGCAAAAAGCAAAATTTGGCCCTGGCACACAGCAATACAGAAAAGCACTTATACTGTGGCAGAAAAGGGGTTAACAATGTTGTTGATTTTGATGCAAAAGAGGGCAGGAGACAATGTGCTCCCTTGTGGAACACCCAACTCCTGCTCATGAACATCGGAGAGAGTGGTGCTAACCTCAACCTGTCATTCTGCCAAAAAAAAAATAAAATAAAATTTGAATAAAAAGTGGAAGATGACTCTGAAAACCAAGACTGTGCAGAGCATGAAGTATCCCAGATTTCCTGGTATTATTGTATGCTTTCTCCAAGTCAAAGAAAATAGCTACTGCATGTTGTTTATATATAAAGGCGTTTCGAAGCATAGATTCCAGATGGATCAAATGGTCCACTGTAGTCTGATGGTTGCAGAACCACACTGTTCTTTTCCCAGGAGGTTGTCTGCTCCGAGTTTCCATGTGAGTCTAGCACTGACCATTTTTTCCATCATTTTGCAGATACAGCTGGTCAAAGCTATCGGATGGTAATATGATGGGTGGGTTTGAAAGATCTTTTCCAGGTTTGGGTATATGTATGATGAGGGTTTTCCGCCAGGCTGATGGAAAGCACCTGTGGTCCAGATATAGTTGAAGACTTTCAGAAGGGTCTGGACATAGCTTTCTGGGAGATGTTTCAAAAAGCTGATAGTGGATCTCATCCAGGCCAGGAGCAGAATCGTTGCAGGTTTGCAAAGCTGATTTCAGTTCATTGATCGAAAATGGCAGATTGTAAGCTTCTGTGCTTTCCAATGAGAAGTTACAAGATTTTTCTTTTAGAAGTTTGTTTGTTTGTTTGTTTTTTTAAATAGAAAAGCAGCCATTTTATTTGTGCCTAGAAGCGTTAACAAAATCTAACCATCTAGTCAAGTACTGATGCTCCAGTCAGCAGAGTCTAAGGGATCACTGAACCACACAAGCCCTCTGAGCATGGCAAGGTTGCAACCCTCGCAGGGTAACGTGACTGTTGCATGTAATGTGCCCAAAAAGAACACAGCTGGCTTCAAAAGAAAGCAGTGTGAACAGTGCCAGATCACTCTGTATGCTAGACTGTTTTGATGTCTATTGCTCCAGACCTGACAATCAGAGTCCTCAGACAGCAAATTGGAGTAGCAGATAGTGGTTTGGATGACTGTGCTGGTGATAACTAAGTTCAAAGACTCACCTGTACTATACATGTAGTACTTCTTTGGAGAGTGCTGTGAACATCTTAATTATTTTTCTTTTCTGTATCTGACACATTAAGCATTTACTTTCTCTTCATTCATGTAAACACTCAAATTGTAATCTTTCTGATGCGAAAGCATAACAGACGTTTTTACCTGGATTACTTGAACTTACACCTGCATTCTGGATCTCTGCAGCTTTACTGATACTTGAGACGCTTCATCAGAGACATCAGCATCTTGTTGAAAAATGTTAACCTCTTTCAAGAACTCAAAGATCGCGTCAGGCGGAACATCTCTGAACAAGGTTTTCATGGAATCTGCTGTAAAATGTTTGTGTCTCACATCGTGCAAATCCCAACACTCTAAAAGAATATGTTTCATGTGAGTGGCACATGACACGGAATGCACCAAGGAACTTCTTCACTCTTTAAAAGGTAGGAATGGGTAAAATACGAATGGCCGGTGTGCAGCCGGCACAGAACTGTTTCTTCTTTACGACCACCAGACGAAGATGGGAGGAACTCCTTTAGGTTTGGACGGATCTGAAAGAGTTTGTTATCCGTCTGTGTATTCCAATCCTCCTGCCAGAGGTCTTTTACATAATCGTTAATTTTGGGTTTCAGATCCGAGCAGGGGATAGGTGTGTTTGACAGTTTCTCTCTTGTGGCATTTTTGCCAAACGATCAACCATTTCGTTCCCTCCGATGCCAACATGACCGGGAACCCAAGCCAGAAGAATGTTGTAACCCTCCGCTGTCAACTTGGTAAAAAGGTCAAAAAAGTGTAAAAGTTCGGGGTGCTGAAGGTTGCGCCAGATATGGCCTCCAAAGCCGACAGCGAATCCGACAAAACCAGAAAGTCCCTCTTTGGAGACTGTGAGATTATTCTTAGCGCCAGAACCAAGCTGTAAGTTCAGCAGAGTAGGCAGAAGCATCTGAAGGAATATGTTCTAACAGTATTTGAGAAGGAGCACCAGGGCAGTAGGCTGCACAGGCCACTCCATCTTCAGACTTGGAACCGTCAGTGAAAATTTTCTGATAGGATGGGAGTTTTGAACTCAGCTCAGCATACAACGCCTTGTATGCCAGAGAGCTGGTGGACTCTTTGCGAAAAGCTGCAAGATCAAAACGAATGTCTGGTGTGAAAAAGGTCCACGGAGGCTCATCTGGAAACTTGGAAAAATCAGACACAACTCCTAGGTCTAGACCTGCATTCCGTGCGTGAGGCTGCATACGAAGGCCAACGACGGAATACAGGTAGGGTTGTTTTCGAATTTGTTTTGGGAACTGAGGGTCAAAGACACAGTCATAGGCAGGGTTTTCTGGTTCAGAGAACAGTCTGATATAGTAGTTCAAAGATAGTTTTTCAACCTGCGGTTGGACAGTGAGGGTTCACCTGCCTCTGCGTACAGGCTGTACACAGGGTGGTGCGGAATGCTCCAAGACATAGACGAAGCCCTTGATGGTGGATAGGGTCTAAGAGTTTGAGGTAGGACGGTCTTGCAGAGCCATACACAGCACAACCATAGTCCAGTTTGGAACGGACCAGGGCTCTGTAGAGGTGCAGCAAAGTTTTCTTATCAGCGCCCCAGTCAGTGTGTGCTACGACCCGCAGAATATTCAGAGCTTTCTGGCAAGAAGTTTTGAGGTTTTTAAATATGGCTGAGAAAGTTCAGTTTTTGATCAAAAATAACCCCCCCCAAAATTTCGCTTCCTTAACAGCTGGAATGGTGGTCTTATCCAGAAGAATTTCAGGATCAGCAAAAAAAATTTGACGAAAATTGTGAAAATGGATTGACTGGGTTTTTGTACGTGAAAAGGTAAACCCGTTGTCCTCGGCCCACTGTTGAATCCTGTTGACACAAAGTTGGAGTCGCCGCTGTACGCTGGCGTAAGAAGCTCCAACTGCGTACAGCGCGAAGTCGTCAACGAACAAAAGACTCAGAGCCCTGGCTTACCGATTTCACAATGTCATTGATCTTAATGCTGAAAAGGGCAGGAGAAAGGATGCTCCCCTGAGGTACACCCCACTCCTGCCCATGGATGTCCGAGAGTGTGGTGCCAACACGCACCTGGAACTGTCGATCAGCCAGAAAGTTTTCGATAAACATAGGCAGATAGCCACGAAAACCAAGTTTATGCAAATCCATAAGGATCCCTGATTTCCACGTGGTGTCATATGCTTTTTCTAGGTCGAAAAAGATAGCGACCACATGCTGCTTATTGACAAAGGAGTTGCGTATGGTGGTTTCTAGACGGATTAAATGGTCAACTGTCGAGTGGTACTTGCGGAACCCGCACTGTTCACTGGCCAAAAGGCCGTCGGTTTCCAGCTTCCACATCAGACGGGAGTTGACCATCTTTTCCATCAGCTTACACAGGCAGCTGGTCAGAGCTATTGGGCGATAGTTTGATGGGTTGGTAGGGTCCTTTCCAGGTTTGGGGATTGGAATGATCAGGGCTTTCCGCCAGGAGGGCGGGAAGCACCCTGTGGTCCAGATATGGTTATAGACTTTGAGAAGGGTCTGGAGACAGCTTTCTGGAAGGTGGTGTTTCAAAACCCTGATAATGAATGTCATCCAGACCAGGGGGGCAGAGTCATTGCAGGTTTGCAAAGCTGATTTTAGTTCGCTAATCGAGAAAGGCAGATTGTAAGCTTCAGAGTTGTCTGATGTGAAATTGTATGAAGATTTCTCTCTAATTTGCTTATTTCTTAAAAAGACTGCAGATTTATTTAAAGAGGAGGAGTTCTGCTGGATGGTGGAGGCCAACAGATTGGCAACAGCTTGTTTGTCAGTGATCAAAGCATCGGCAAGTTTCAGGTGATGAATGGAGGGGTGGTGTGTTCTTCCCTTTGATTTTTCTGATGATGTTCAACTTTTTTCTTTGAAGTTTTAGATGTCAGTCCGGAGCAGAAGTTTCTCCAAGACCGACCGACGTTTACTGATTTTGAAGGTATGTCTCGATTTAGCACGGGAGTTTCTGATGGGCTCGGGCGTTAGGACCAGAGGGTCGTTGGTATACCTGACGCTGAGCCCGTTTACGTACTTTTGAGATTTGTTGGCAGTCAAAATTAAACCACGGTGTCTTTGGCATTTGGGGTTTGTTTGAGGAAGTTGGGATGGAGGCCTTGGCGCATTTTATGAGGATATTGGAAACCGTTTCTGCGGATCCGGACTTTGTAGAACTTCCTCTGTGAGTTCCCCACGGACAGTTCCTGCAAAAAATCCCAGTTCGCCTTGTTGAAATTTAGATGTTCTGGAACAGTGCGACTTTCAGTTATTTTGGATTTTAGAACAATTGGAAAATGGTCACTCCCATGCAGATCGTCAAGTGCCGACCACTCATAGTCCAGGACCAGCGAGGGGTCGCACACTGACAGATCCAAACATGAGAGAGCACCAGTAGCAGAGTGGAGGAAGGTTGGAGATCCATCATTAGACAACACAGGTCAAGCTCTGAGAAGACGTTTTCCAGAAGGAGACCTCTAGACGAAGTATCAACGCTACCCCAAAGAGGATTGTGCCCATTGAAATCGCCCAACAGCAAAAAAGGTCGTGGAAGCTCCTCAATCAGGCTGACCAGTTCTTGTCGACTGATGGATACAGAAGGAGGCAGATATAGACAACAAATAGTGACCGTTTTATGCAGAGAGACTCTGGCAGCTAAAGCTTGGAGGGGAGAACTGAGGTAGACAGGGCTAAACAGAAGAGATTTGTGGATAAGCAACGACACACCACCCGTCACTCCAACTGCAGAAGGCTGTGCTGGTTTAGAAAGAACATTAAAACCCGATAAAGAGAAAGATTTGTCAGAGCGTATCAGAGTCTCTTGAAGAGCTAAGACAGCAGGTTTTAAATGTTGACAGAGGAGCTGCAGCTCTTCAAAATTAGAGTTCAAACCTCGAATGTTCCAGTGAGATATTGAATCCATGAGGATGGAGAGATGGCAACAGACTTCTCAGTCCATTACTGTCTCATCATCATCATCCGACTGCAAAGGAATATGGATTGCGTGTTTCCAAACTTGAATGTCTTTCTCTGGGCTTTTTTTTGTTTTCTTGGAAGCTCCGGAGGCAGATGATGGGCAATCCACCTCAATGACCTCTACACCAGAGGGCTTCCCTGGGATCGTGCCTTGATGAGGCACCGCTTGGGGGCCGCGAGTGCCCTTGGGAGGAACAGGGGTTTTTTTTGGGGGAAGGGGAGCTGTCGAAGCAGAGAGTCTCCCAACCTGTGTCTGCTGGGCAGAATGGGAGGCAACCTGTGTCTGCTGGGCAGAATGGGAGGCAGCAGGTTTTACGCCACCACCATGGGAGTTTATCACAGGGGTAGCGGATTTCTTGCCTCCGCTGGGGGTAGATGGTTTCGATTGCAGAGTCTTGGAAAAACTAAAGGTGTCTGTCTGACAGAGACAGATACTGTAGAAACTTGTTTCACAACCTGGGAGTAGGACTTGTTCGGATGCTGCGGACTGCCCAGAACCAACCTTTTTGCCTCGTGGAATGGAATCTTTCTCTCCGTCTTCACCCTTTGGATACTACTTTCCTGGCGCCAAACCGGACACTCTCGAGAGGAGGATGGGTGGCCGCCTCCGCAGTTTGCACAACGCGCCGGATGAACGCACGGCATCTCGTGGCTCGTTTGGCAGCAGACGCCACAAATCTCCTCCCCAGAGCATCGATCCCGCACATGGCCAAACTTCTGGCACCGGAAACAACGCATCGGGGATGGAACATACAGGGCTAACCTTGACGTTCAAATAGCCCACCTTGATAGACTGTGGCAGCAAAGGGGTGCAGAAGGTCAGAAAGAGGGTATTTGTTGGCACTCTTTCAGAACCCCTTGCGAATTGTGACTCTTCGCACATCCATGACTCCCTGGGATTTCAGTTCGAACCTTATCTCATCCTCCGATACTCCTTTCAAGTCTGGGCAGCGAATGACTCCCTTTGAAGAATTTAGGTTCTTGTGAGGCGACACTTTGATTTTTCGGTCAACAAGAGTTGTAGATTTCAGGAGCCGATCTGATTGACATTTTGTACCACATTCCACCAGAAATGAGCCATTTCTCAGACGTTTGATTGATTTTAGGTTTCCTGACAGACAACTAAAACCTTTCTGGATTGCAAAGGGGCTGAGTGCAGACAAAGGTTTGTCTACATCAGCGCCCTCCACCACCACCCACGAAGGCCAAGATCCAGACTCTGTTCGGATTTCTGATTCCGAGTCAGAATCATGATCACCATCAGATCTCACTTTGTCTCTCTTTCTCCTTTTGGAAGGGAGTTTAGATATTGAGGCCATGGTATATGATTTAGGAATTCGTCCCTCCCCTACCCACCCACCATCGAGTCCAACTTAGGGGCCAGGGCCAAGAAACTCTCTTGTCTTGGACCCCTTCCAGGTTTCAGGAGGGATATACAACAAAGCAGCGCCAACTTACCCTATCCCCCCCGATTATGCCCAGCTCCCCCGGGAACAGAGAACTGAGCACTGCAGGGGTTACCTTGGCCAGCTGGGGGCTGCCCGTTTTGACCTAACCCCATGCAGGGGAAGCCGGTTGACACACACAGGCCCATGTGTGCCTCCTCCTGTCTAGGAGAGGTCCGAGCCAAAGTAATGTGTTGAGGGCGCTGGCCCTCTCAATCACCAGGATCTCATCCCCCTCCGTCACAGGTCGCACCGCACGGCAAACGCGGCGGATCTTAAGAAGACCACAGAGAGAAAAGGAGTGTGGGAAAGAAGACTTGATGGGGAGACGAAGATAGAAAAGAGCCAAATAAGAAAGGCAGGCAAAAACAAGAAAAGGAGAAAGGCGGGTTACTATTAGTCAGGATCCTCACCCTTAGCCTGTCTGACATGGGAAGCCCTACCAGGGGCATCAACTCCTTACCACGTTGCGCTTAGGCCAGATAGCATCTTCAACTTTTCAGGCTCTACACTTGTGTTTGTGTTGTTCTCTGTTCAATTCTGAACACTTCCTTTCAACATGCATAATTCAAATATGCATGTTAAAACAAATAACACACTATTGAAAATAGGACTTCTTTTTGCTTTCCTCTTTTTTAGTTTACCAGTGGCACTGTAATGTATAGCAAGAGTCACACCAGGGTAAGGGTTAAGAAACAAAAACTGCTGATTTCAGAGTGCATCAAAAAGTACATTGGAGACCCATAATGCTTTGATCTACTTTTTAAGAACTTCACATCTCAGTTATATATCTAAAAAAAATTTTTTAAAAAAAAACAAAAAAAACCTGGTGTGGTTTTGGACGTGGCACATTTCCACACTGACAGCTGTTGGCTTCCTATATCACAGATGATTCCGTTGGGATAATATGATTCTGAATGGATTTGTTAATACAAGACCAAGACAATTCTGAGACTAACATATTTACTATAAAAACTGTACACTAACAACAACACAGAGAGTACAAGAGAAACCAGCTTTCACAATAAATATGAATTTCCTACACACTACTTTTATTTGGTGTATTTCTGAGACAATGTGGTATTTTTAGTGTAGTGTGTAAAAGTGATGTACTAAATACACCAAAAGTGCATGGTTTCACAGATCATACAGCAGTCATCATGCTACAGATGACACAAAATAACTGTCATCAAACTCATATTCAAGGAGTTTCCATCAACAGGGTAACTGCTCTACACCTGTGAAGTCCTGTTATTATAACCCCAGCTGGATGCCAAATCAGGACTGACTTCAAATTGAAAAAAAGAAAAATAGAATTAACTCCTCCTTTTCTTTTTGGTCTCTATGAAGCCTGTTATAACATGCAATACATAAAAGCAAGAACACTTGCATAACACAAGAGACAACACAAAATAAACAGACAGAAAACACACGTCTTTTTACATACAGTAACAGCTGGTAGAGTCAAAGCTGGTTTGACTGAAACGGTCTTAACAGGTTTCATAGACAACAGCAACAAAGGAAAAAAAGAGGAAGAATTTTTTTTTAGGTCTTTTCAAGGACATTTTAACTTTAAAATTCAAAGGCTGTAATGTTGAAAATACATGCCTTTTTTGCTACATTATACAGACCCTTAACCAGAATCCAGTATGTAGCAAACAATAGGGAAGTGGACACTTTTGACAGATGCAAAAGATTTTCTTTTCACATACATAAATCATTCTCTGCATAATTTTGTTATTTTTTAACAAATATAAATCAATCCATCAAAATCTACTTTTTCAAGCACATTCATGCATTCTCAAGTATTTGTAAATGCTAAAGCCCAAATTCAAGGGCTTCTTTTTATTCCTTTAAAAGGGATCCTCAAAACTTGAGGATTCTAAAAGGACTTGCGTGAATCTTGTTATAAGGAAGCAATCACTTTTTCTTTCAGTGCTTTTCTGCCCACATTTTTACTGAAAACAGTGGATGTATTCAAGAACAGATTCCATTACTCCCCTAAACTTATATGCTCCAGCTGAATGCTCCAGCCTGGATGCTCATTTTGTCAGCATGTGTTAACAGATTTTTGTACAAGTTTCAAAGTTTAAGCTATCACTCGCTCTCCCTGAAACTTGTACGCAACATCTATCACTCTCACCCCCCTAAACTTGTACAAACATCTATCACTCTCACTCCCCTGAACTTGTGCAAACAATTTGGACTATTACTCCCATCACCTTTTAAAACAACTTACACTCTGATTCTGATCTCCTTGTATAAACAACCTGGACTATTAATCCCCTTATCTCATTTTAAAAAAAAACAACAACAAACAAACAAAAAACAAAAAAAAACTTTGATTCTCTCTCTTCCCTCACTGTATCAAACAACTTGGAACTCTTACTCCCCCTACCTTCCCCCAATTTGTACAACATTCTGGACCATCACTTGCCTCTACGTGAATAGTTCGGTTTCGCCCCCCTCAACTAGTATAAAAATCTTAAAATCTCAATTCTATAAAGTTGAACAGGAATTTGAATAAACAGCTTGGACTCTCATTCCTCTCAGATTGTGTAAACTGATAAGAGTAAGCCTCATCCAATCAACATGTACCAACAACAAAAAAGGAGTTAAGATGGCGGACAAGTGAACTTGTGCTGTGCGC
Organism: Conus betulinus; assembly: GCA_016801955.1. Classification (NCBI taxonomy): domain Eukaryota; kingdom Metazoa; phylum Mollusca; class Gastropoda; order Neogastropoda; family Conidae; genus Conus; species Conus betulinus. The sequence goes on along the minus strand of JADBJO010026228.1, from coordinate 9,362 downwards.
GCTCTCCATTCAGTGTTCGATTGCTGTGTAGTTCGAGTGGTTTGGATGTCGAAGAGTGTTGCGTTTGAACTGTGAGGTGACTGTGGATGTTGCGATGTTGTGTTAGACTCAGGTTGGTACTGTGTTTTGACTCAAGGAAAGTGTTTGTTTTTCATTATTCTGCATTCCTTCGACTTTCATTTTTGTTTTGGGGTGTGTCAACATTTATTTTGAATCGCGGCCATGTTGGGCGCCTTGTTGCACGTGCAACAGTTATAGACATAAAACTGTGACGTGTACCACCGTGTACGGGATCTGTGTGTTTAACCACAGGCGGATGATTTTGCAAGCCTTACATTTGTCTCATCACTTTTCAGTCAGTAACCAACATTGTATCGCCGTAAGTTAAGGTAGAAACTAAGAAACTTTGTGACTCTGTAGGAGTTTAATTTATTGTTGTGTCCTCCTTGGTAACAATGTCTACTGAGTCTGGGAATAAAAGAGTAAGGTCTGTTGTCAGCCCACCCAACGAAGAGGCTGGTAAGCGCCAGTGTGTTGAAGTTCCTCATGAGAGTTTCTCCTCTTTTGACGAACATTTGTTTGGACGAGTCAACTATAGTTGAGCATCAGGATCTTAATAGTACCCCTTTAGAGATGGCTTCAAGTGATACTGAGCAGCAAGAACATAGCCGATCAGACAATATGGATAGAGTTGTAAAGGAGAGCTTAAAGGAAGCTCTTAAAGATCCTGAAATCATGAACATGTTTGCATCTGCTTTTTCCAGTTCACTGAAGGACGAGATAGCCGATCTTAAGAGTGTTATTGAGAAAAAGAATCAAGTAATCTGTGATCTCCAAAATAGACTGGACTCACTCGAGCAATATACAAGGAGAAAAACAGTGTAAGAATCAGCGGCATCCCAGAGCCTTCGAACCTTTCTGTTCGGGAAGACACGGACGTTGTGGTGCAGAGGCTCGGGGAGGCGATGGGTGTCACCATTACTGCGGACATGATAGATCGCTCCCATCATCTGGGTAAACGTGTGGGGAATGCTGATCGGCAGATCATCGTCAAATTTACGTCGTACCGCCACAAGAGTGTGCTAATGAAGGCAAGACGCAGCTTAAAGAACAAAACCGCTGCCAGTTTGGGTTTCACCACTGCAGGTTACACTGCCGTGCCAAGGCCAGCATCAGCAGCAGAGGCATCCAGTGTCCCAGTGCCCAGGCCAGCTGACAGGGTCTACATTAATGATGACCTGACTCGTCAGAGAGCCCAGCTGGCAGCCAGAGCCCGTAAGATGAAAAGTGAGAGGAAGCTGCAAGACACGTGGATTTACGACAGGGACATCTTTGTCAAATGTGGAAATGTGACCAGTAAAATTACCTCCGATCGTCAGCTTGAATCGCTACTCTAGGCTTCTTCAGTGCGACTCGCTTTTCTAGGTCGAAAGTAATATCTCCAGCCTTCTTTGACTTTCTTCCCATCCCACCCCCAGCCCACGTACTGCTTACATCTCACGCCCCTTACCTTCTTTGCCCCCCGCCCTTACTCCGATCGGAACTCAAGGCCTTCGTCCCTACTGGAATTGATATAAAAAGACTGCAAGAACTATATGACAACAGGAATGAAGAACTCTGGGGGACCTTAAGGAAAATTATGACATTTGTTTATTTGTCTAATTGCTGTGTAGTTTTTGTAAACTATTATTCCTAATAGAAACACTTGTGATTTGGCTTGTCAAGTGCCTATGGGCTGTCGTTTCTCAATGTCTTGCGGTGTATCATCAAGCGGGCGGTGGCGGAATTGACTGAGTTCCACGTGCTGAACTTACGGCAACCACACAAGAGAGAGAGAGAGAGAGAGAGAGAGAGAGAGTGTA
>JADBJO010026228.1:0-2500 GCA_016801955.1 Conus betulinus | reverse complement strand
TTGAAAATGTCATTAGAAACCTTGACAAAAACAAAGCCGTAGGACCTGACCTAATTCACAACAAAATACTGTTGGCATCCCTCCCAGTTATCTTAAATCCTCTGACCTGTCTTTTCAATAGAACTTTAAATGAAGGCAAATTTCCAAGATATGGAAAACTGCGCATGTAAATCCTTTGCATAAAAAGGCTGCAAAAGAGAAGTGTAATAATTATCGACCGATTTCATTGCTTAGTTGCGTCTAAAGTCTTAGAGAGATGTATTCACAAACATGTATTTGATTTTTTATCATCTAATCAACTTATTTCATCTTCTCAGTCTGGATTTATCCCTAGAGACTCTACCGTCAATCAGTTGCTCTGCATATATAATGATCTGTGTTCCTCTTTTGATAATGGTACAACAACGCAAGCCATCTTCCTTGACATTTCCAAAGCTTTTGATCGTGTCAGCCCACAAAGGTCTCCTGCATAAAATGAAAGCCATTGGCATACGAGGTAAATTACATGAATGGTTTACTGATTATTTATTAAATCATACTCAAGCAGTTACCATAAAAGGCGAAAATTCTGTATACAAGAGAATTCCTTCTGGTGTCCCACAAGGTTCAGTACTAGGCCCGCTCCTGTTTCTTATATATATCAATGATATTGTAAATGAAATCCAATCCAACATAAAACTTTTTGCTGATGACACGAGCATGTATTTATCACTTGATAATCCCAATCTCCACGCCGAAATACTTAATGCTGACTTGGAAAAGATAAATTCATGGGCTAAAAACTTGGAAAGTAAAATCTAATGTCGAGAAAACAGAACTGCTGAATTTCACTCGCAATAGGAATGTGATATTGCCTCTTTACATTTGGTTCTACAATTCTACAAAGTACTAACAAGCATAAACACCTAGGTATCATTCTTCAAGATGATTGTAAATGGGATGAGCATATAAAACATATAATGACCACTGTTACAATGTTAATTTCATGTCTAAAAAGTTATAAATATAAGTTAAGTAGAAAAGCTCTCGAAATCTTATACAAATCCTTTATATTGCCACACTTCGATTATGCCGACATTGTCTGGGATAATTGTACTGAAACGCAGTCACGGCATCTGGAAAATTTGCACCTGGAAAGCTCTAAGAATCATTACAGGCACTGTTTGTGGAACAAACCATCAAAATTTATACAAAAGAGTCTGGATTCTGCCCATTAAAGGAAAGAAGAAAACGGCATAAATTAATACAGTACTATAAAATGATTAATGGCCTAAGCCCCAATTATTTAGTACATCTTATTCCTTCTCTAGTCTCGGACAGAAACCCTCACCACAGGCGAAGGCCTCTAGAACGCACAGTAATGAAATGTAAGACAGAGTTATATAAAAAAAAATCGTTCGTCCCATCTGCAACTCAATTATGGAATGCACTACCTGACTACATTAAAACTAGCACCTCCTTGAGTCAACTGAAACGATATCTGTCTATTGATGACGCTATGGTTCCACCTTACTACTATTTTGGTAAAAGAAGAGAACAAGTAATTCACTGCCGGCTCCATTTAGGTATGAGCGATCTAAAGAACGATATGGTTAACCGACATCTGGATATATCTAAAGAACGATATGGTTAACCACAACACTGGATAATAATCCTTCTTGTAGCTGTGGCAATGGAAGAGAAACAGCAGAACACTATTTGTTATTCTGTCCCTTACTCAATATAGTTCGTGAAAACACAATTTTGACTCTTCCACAGAATTGTACCCATTACGTTTTCTTTTAGAAGGTAGCCGTGATCTTCAACCTGATGTGAATTCATTAATATTTGGAAAAGTACACCAGTTTATCTCCAAATCGAACCGATTTCAGCCCTGACCTTCTCATTAAAAAAATTGTTTTTTTGCCTTTTTCATATTTTACTTTCTGTAACTTTATAGTTTGGCTCTTATTTATTCACTATGATCCATTTCTTTACTCCTGAAATAAGAGGCTGACTGACACGTCGATTGGCCCAAGACGTAGTGTACTGGATAGATAGTTTATTTACTTACTGTTTAGCCCACGTCATCGCGGAAATTAGTAAATCTTTTCTCTGCTTAAGTGATCGATGTCATAGTGTCTTCCAATGGGAAGAAAAACAATAAGGAAATGGAAAAAAATGAAAAAAATAAAAGGGGAAAAGAAAAGAGGGGGGAAAAAAGGAAAAAAAGTTAATCAAATTGAACTATTATACTTCAACACAATACTTATGGAAACGATGGTTTCTACCCTAAACTACTTTACGTTATTGTGTAAGTTTCTTTCGTGTTTGTAAAGGGTTCACATGTTCTTGTTGATGACGTGATTGCTGTGTTCTCTCCTTCTTCCCATTTTCCATGTTATTAATTTTATTTTTCTGCTACTGTGTTTCTTTTTTCGGACTTTTTCTTTTTTTTTTTTTTTTTTTCTTTTTTTTTTTGTTTGTGTGTGTGTTTGTTTTTGTTTTTCTTTTTCAATGT
>JADBJO010026227.1:20000-22768 GCA_016801955.1 Conus betulinus | reverse complement strand
GTGTGTAGGTGTGGAGGTTGTGTGGGTGGTGGTGTGGTGTGGTGGGGTTTGGCCAGGGGGCTGGTGTGTAGTGGTGTGTTTGTGAAAGCAGATTTCACATTTTTTTGTAATAACTTATTTTTGTGTGTCATTGATTTCATGAATGTCACTTAGTAGAAGTACGCTTCCACAGTGCCATCAAGTTATTTTTTAAACCATCAATTATCTTGTGAATTTCTCGTTGATGTATCATTAGTTTTATTGTTTACCTTTGTTATCAGGACTATGGAAGACTCCAATCCGGCAGTTCTGACTTCATTGCTCTCTGACAGCTGGAATGACTCTACCACAGCAGACATGTCCACAGATACAGATGAATACTTCGGTTAACAATTCAACTTCATTATATTCGAATTTACCTAAATATGATCTGCCCTGTTTTCATTATTCTTTTTGGAACCTTTGGCAACCTTATGATCCTCATTATCATGCGCCGACTGAAATCAGGAGAATCCTCCTTCAAACATCTACTTCACTGGTGTTGCTGTTCTGGACCTGATGGACCTCTATATAAATGTGTTGTTATTGTGGTTGCGGAACACATTTGCTATTAGAATAGAAGCTTACAATGAAGTTACTTGCAAGATCTACATGTGGCTGACTACAGGAGGTCCCACAATTAGTGGTTGGTATCTGGTCAGCTTGTCAGTACACAGAGCAATGTCTGTAGTGTGGCCACATCGTGTCAACGTACTGTGCACTCGTCGAACCGTTCTTCTGGTGATTACTGGAATCTCTGTCTTCCTCGCTGCACTTTACTCACACTATTTGTATGGGTCTACCTTAAAGTATTATCCTTCATACGATGTAAGCACTTGTGTACTGTCGTCTGACGAAAGTTATGCTTACTTTCTTGACAACATATATTCGTATACATTGAGCTCTCAGTGTACAGTCTTTTGCCATTCGTTGCCTTCGCAGTGTCAAACAGTGTTTCTGGTGTGGAAACTTGCTGTGTCAGTCAAGGCAGCCAGCAGACAATTGTCCCACGGGGATACTGAGCAAATCCAGACCCGTGAAAAAGCAGCACGCTCTGTGACCTTGACTGTTATTGTTGTGTCCACCACTTTCCTCGTTCTAACTTTGCCATTCTCTATTGTTTATATTTTGTATTACTTTTCAGTAGTATATTTTGCGGATACAGACTACGATTACTTTAAACAGTATCTGATCTTCGCGATCTGTAATTTAGTGTCTCGCGTTAACAGTGCAGTGAACTTCTACCTGTATTTGTCTGACTGGGAGGCGGTTTCAGAGAGAAGAGTTCATCAAGGTCGTGCGTTGTGGAAGAAACAAACCCGCAGTCTGATTCAAAATGATGGGTGATAGCTACGACCAGTCCACACGTCATCTTCTTTTTTTCCCGTCAACACCACTACCAACAGCATCAAAGACCAGAAAAAAACAAAACAAAACTGCAGTCTGTTTATTATTCACACACACACACACACACACACACACACACACACACACACACACACACACACACACACATATGCGTGCCTGCGTGCGCGCGCGCGCGCGCACACACACACACACACACACACACACACACACACACACACACACACACACACACACACACACACACGCACGCACGTATGCACACACACACACACACACACACACACACACACACACACACACACACACACACACACACACACACCACACGCACACGCACGCACGCACACGCACACACACACACACACACACACACACACACACACACACACAACATTACTCACATCAAACCCTCACCAATTTGACAAAACTCATATAACATTGGAAACACAGGAAGTCAAAATTCTCTATACTGCATGCATCAACAGGTTAAACTACGTTTACCCAGTTGGTGAATATCGACATCACTGACTCTCATCTGCAATTTAATCAAACTTAGATATCGCCTCTTGGACAATTACCGCACTAACAAGCTGAACAGATCTGATTTCTACACATACTGTATTAAACTGTGCAGCGCAGTTGCAGAGATCGCACAACTACCGATAGATGATTTACCATGTAGAAAGTATTTTTTCCTGGAAATCTTCTCGCCCCCTGCTTGAGGACAGTGTTGATTTTCTGAGGAGGAGGGGGGGGGGGGGGGGGGGTTTACGTCCCTCTCTCCTAACACCCCTCCCCCCATCCGTCGGCCCTTCCCATCACTCTTGTCCCCCATCACCATCCTACATTCCCCTGATAAAAAGACACCCGTGTCCCTTCCCATCACTCTCGTCCCCATCACCATCCTACATTCCCCTGATAAAAGAGACACCTGTGTCCCTTCCCATCACTCTTGTCCCCATCACCATCCTACATTCCCCTGATAAAAGACACCTGTGTCCCTTCCCATCACTCTTGTCCCCATCACCATCCTACATTCCCCTGATAAAAGACCTGTGTCCCTTCCCATCACTCTTGTCCCCATTGGCATCCTACATTCCCCTGATAAAAGACACCCGTGGGGTGGAGTTTCTTTCTTTCGGAATGTTCTTTTGTTTTTCTCCTAAAAAATTGGCGTCAGCAAGGTCATGACTCCTACATGCCCCTCTGCCGTCAGAATCGCCTCTCTCTCTCTCTCTCTCTCTCTCTCTCTCTCTGAATTGGGGGATTGAAATCTGCACCTTCTGGATAGGTGGACGTCGTTTACATCTTTTCACACACACACACACACACACACACACACACACACACACACACACACACATATATATATATCTATATAT
>JADBJO010026227.1:5000-15000 GCA_016801955.1 Conus betulinus | reverse complement strand
CAGAACACTGTTTGACACCGCGAAAAACAGTGAATGGCAGAATACTGTACACTGAGAGCTCTATGTATACAAAGATATTGAAAAAATGAACATAACTGTCGTCTTGCAACAAGATACAAAAGTTTTGATCGGCTGAAGGGAAGTACACTAGTACAGCCCCAATCAAATTGTGTGAATAAAGAGCAGCAAAAAAGACAGAGATTCCAATAATGACCAGTAGAACCACTCGACGAGTACACAGTACGTTGACACGATGTGGCCACACTACAGACATTGCCCTGTGTACTGACATACTGACGAGATACCAACCGCTGATCGTGGGACACCCTGTAGACAGCCAGCGTGGATCTTGCATATGGCTTCATTATATATATCTGTATCCAAATATCGAAATGGCTCAACCATAAAAACGATCACTCTTGTATAGAGAGTCATTAAATCCAGAACAGCAATACCTATGAAGTAGATGTGAAGGAGGACTCATCTGATTTCATTCGTAGCATGATAATGAGGATCATAATGTTTCCAAAGGTTCCAAAAGGTAGAATAAAAACAGGACATATCTTTTGCAAGTAAATTCGAATCAAATTAAACAGAACCATTAACCGGTAGTCGTCATCTGTGTCTGTGGACATGTCTGCTGTGGTGGAGTCATTCCAGCTGTCAGAGAGCAGTGAGGTCAGAACTGCCGGACTGGAGTCCACCATTGTCCTGAAATTGTAGGTGAAGAATAAAACTAGTGATATGTCAACGAGAAACGCATGAGACAATTGATTATTAAAGAGCTTCTTTGATGGCACTGTGAAAGCGTAAATCTGCACACGCAACATTCGCCAATGACTTAAAAAGGTGTTATTGCACTAAAGATTTATAAATTAGCATGGGATTTTTTAAAACATGATAAATGTAATTAAACAGGCTGTGAGAAGAGGCAGCATGCCGATGAACAAATGGTATGGTCAATGCATTTAACCGTTTATTTGGAAGCAAAAATCTGCTTTTTGCGTGCGCGTGCACACAGAGAACAGAACAGAGTTTTATTTAAAAGGCCAAAGCGTCATTTGAAAGGATGTGGGTCAATGACAATGAATATATGCTACAAATGTGAATCCCAATATAAGCAGCATGAAAACTAGGTTAATTAGTCTTTCTTTGAACTCTCTTATAAAAAGAAGTTATGCATCCTACACCTTGGTTTTTCCATACAAAACTGAAACCATAACTATCCAAAACATTACAAAATTTAGAAGTCCAATGGCGGCCTTTTCTAATCTTTGACAAATAGAATAACATTTTATATGCTTTGGATGGCAGTCTATTCGCCTCCATTAGGGTTAATTTCAACTAGTGTCTAATACAAGAGACTCTAGAATTAATAGACGGGGGGGGGGGGGGATTCAATTCACCAATATACATAGATCGTTCGGTGTTTTTGATACGTACCACTTGATACTTCTTTAACAAACAAATGAACACTTTCTGTCACTGATGAAACATCTTCTAAACCCCAAATCTTAGCACCATATAGAAGCATAGACTGAATCTTTGATTTGAAGATATCCAGTAGTATTTCACAGAGTTATTATTATTTGATTGAACTTATAGATAATGCTTCTTCTGCGTATGCAGGCTGATAGTCCTGCAGGCACTCCCTGTATACACAGGCAAGCATTATTCCCATCTGCCCAACAAAGTGAGTAGAGTTTTGTGTGTATGACCGGTTTTTTTTTTTTTTTGTTTTTTTTGTTTTTTTTTTTGTTTTTTTTTTTTTTAATCCTGCCATTAAGGCAGCCATACTCCATCTCCAGGGAAGGTACATCCTATGTGTAATGTGTCATCCATGAAAAGGCCAAACTGGCCTTCACTTCCGAAAGTTGGTAACGGAATTTTACGTGTGAGCAACATGTATATGTGCGTTCTGACACGTAACCTCGGTCTATAGTCTTATTCGAAGGACTGTATGGGAAATGGAGTCAGAACCAATGTTAACTCCCAGGGAAAAATGCCCCTGTACCGAAACAACTCGGCGGAAATTCGAAACCCGCATCCCCAGGATTAGGGGTCTGGTGCTCTACCACTGAGCTATTCCGGCCCCCCCCCCCCTAAATAATACGAATTGCAGCTCGTTTCCCTTCATTGACTGAATCATGACATGCAAGCTTAAAAACTCAGTCTTGTGGAAAACAAGTCACCTAGGTATTGATATGAATTCAATACAGTCATCTTTACGTTGCCCTAAAATCATTTCTCTCTGCTTGCTAGGTATCATCCTTTCCTAAACGCCATAATGCTAGATTTTTTTTTTTTTAAATTAACGGTAAGTTGTATCTGGCATGCAGCTCTTTGAAGACTATTTAGTTGCGTCTGCAACCCTACCACAGTTTCCGATAATAATATAATGCCATCAGCAAACAAAGAATAAAATAATTCAGTCATATCCACATTGAAACTGCCACATTTTCTACCCTGATTTATGATTTCAAGCGAAGGTCTGTTGATAAATAAAGAAAACAAAAGAGGTCAACAAATATCAACTTCCTTCACACCATTCTTACAATTAATAAAACATGTGTAATGTGCACCACAACGAATTCGAGCTTTAACAGCATCGTATATACTTCTAATGCGTCTCTAAATTTTACTTCTCATTTCCATTCTTTAACAAAATAGGCTACAGTATTTTTTTTTTTTTATGTAGAACGCTTTGTCGAAATCTATGAAAGCTGCATGCATTTTTCTATTTAATGAAAATTGCTTTTAAATGACTGCTAACAATGTAAATATGTGGTTGGTTATAAACTGATTTCGTTTAAACCCTGCAAATATGCGGTCAGTTATAGACTAATTTCATTTAAACCCTGCAAATAATTATGTGGTCAGTTATAGACTAATTTTTGTTTAAACCCTGCAAATATGTGGTCAGTTATAGACTAATTTGATTGATAAAACCCTGCTTGAAATTCATCAGTAATTTGTGTTCTGCTCGACCCATTCCTGTAATCGTAAATTAAATATAGAGCCATTTTGCTACTTATGTCTGAAAAAGAAATTCCTCTGTAATTCTTTGATCATTAATGTTACTTTTTTCTTTAAACAATGGAAACATAAGAGATTCTTTCCATTAATCAGGGCATTGACCTGTGTCAAAAAATAAATTAAAATGTTTTACAATGAAGGCAGTGGCATAATCACTGATATTACCAATATTACTTAACACCTTTATCATTTATATAACCATTAGATTCCATCCTTTCCATAAATTATACATTCCATCACATCTTTGTCTTCCTCTTCCTAATATATATATATATATATATATATATATATATATATATATATATATATATATATGTGTGTGTGTGTGTGTGTGTGTGTGTGTGTGTGTGTGTGTGTGTGTGTGTGTGTGTGTGTGTGTTAATAAGTAACTGAGCACCATTCCAGCAATTTATAGAGCAGATTGGTGTTGCAATGAAACATTCAATCATAAACAAAGCTTGCTCTCATGTCTTAGACTGAACTGAAATATAGGGGGAGATAAGCATTTATGTCTGCAGTAGTAGATAATTCTGCCTAACTAATAGTATGAACTTGAGTGGGTGAATGGGGGAAATAAATGCTTCTCAAAATGAGCCTCCAGCAAGATTATAGACTCTGAGGGGGAGACAATCTCCAAAGGGGAGGAAACTCAATAACATATCATAACTCCTGATCAGTTACTGTTAATTTGAAACCTGATTGTTTTTCCTCAGTAACATCGGAAATTGCTAACTTGACGCCTCTGCCTTTTCAGTTTCAAGCAGAATGCTATCCCAGAAAAAGGCTGGCGTGCAATACTATAGTATGTTTGCTGAGTTTTCAACAACAAAAAACAAAAAACAAAAAAAAAAAAAACGAAAAAACCAAAGGTTCACATATAAGAAGCAATTAAAAAAAAATCATGAAACAGCAAAACAAGCTTCATTTTCTTTTGAAAAGTAGAACATATACAAAATAACCTCTTAAGTCACAAGTGCTGAGGACCAGTTCTTGGGTGAATCTGCAAGGGACTGGATTAGATTAAACAAATAAATTCCAAGGATAAGTAACTGAGCATCATTCCAGCAATTTACAAAGCAGCTTTGTGATGCAATGACTTAAAGAAATATTCAACAATAAATAAGCTTGCTCTTATGTCTTAGATTGAAGAAATAGGGGGAGATAAGCATTCGTGTCTGCAGTGGTACATAATTATGCCTAAGTAAACAGTATGTGCTTGAGTGGGTGAATGGGGGGAAAACAAATGCTTCTCAAAATTAGCCTTCAGCAAGATTATAGACTCCAAGGGGAGACAATCTCCAAAGGGGAGGAAACTCAATAACATATCATAAGCCCTGGTCAGTTACTGGTAGTTTGAAACCTGATTGTTTTTCCTCAGTAACATCGGAAATTGCTAACTTGACGCCTCTGCCTTTTCAGTTTCAAGCAGAATGCTATTCCAGAAAAAGGCTGGCGTGCAATACTATAGTATATTTGCTGAGTTTAAAAAATAGATTAAAAAAAACAAAAAACAAAAAAAACAAACAAAAAAAAAAAAAAAACAAAGGTTCCACATAAGAAGCAATTAAAAAAAAGAATCATGAAACAGCAAAACAAGCTTCATTTTCTTTTGAAAAGTAGAACATATACAAAAATAACCTCTTAAGTCACAAGTGCTGAGGACAGTTCTTGGAGTGAATCCGCAAGGGACTGGATTAGATTAAACCAATAAATTCCAAAGATAAGTAACTGATCATCACTCCAGCAATTTACAAAGCAGCTTTGTGTTGCAATGACTGCAAGAAATATTCAATAATAAAATAAGCTTGCTCTTATGTCTTAGATTGAAGAAATAGGGGGAGATAAGCATTCGTGTCTGCAGTGGTACATAATTATGCCTAAGTAAACAGTATGTGCTTGAGTGGGTGAATGGGGAAAATAAATGCTTCTCAAAATGAGCCTCCAGCAAGATTATAGACTCCGAGAGGGGGAGACAATCTCCAAAGATGAGGAAACTAACTAACATATCATAACTCCTGGTCAGTTACTGGTAATTTGAAAACCTGATTGTTTTTCCTCAGTAACATTGGAAATTGCTAACTTGACGCCTCTGTCTTTTCAGTTTCAAGCAGAATGCTATTCCAGAAAAAGGCTGGCGTGCAATACTATAGTATGTTTGCTGAGTTTTCAAAAAAAAAAAAAAAAAAAAAAAAACAAAAAAAAAAAAAAAAAAAAAAAAAAAAAAAGAAAAAAAAAAAAAAAAAAAAAAGCAAAAAAAAAAAAAAAAAAAAAAAAAAAAAAAAAAAAAAAAAAAAAAGTAGAAAAATAAACAAAAAAAAAAAAAAAAGTCAAAAAAAAAAAACCAGTTCTTGGAAAAAAAAAAAAAGGGACTGGAAAAAAAAAAAAAAAAAAATTCCAAAAAAAAGTAAAAAAAAAAAAAAAAAAAAAAAAAAAAAAAACAAAAAAAAAAAAAAAAAAAAAAAAAAAAAAAAAAAAAAAATGAAAAAAAAAAAAAAAAAAAAAAAAAGCTTGCTCAATAAATTGAAGAAAAAAGGGGGAAATAAGCATTCGTGTCTGCAGTGGTACAAAATTATGCCTAAAAAAAAAGTATGTGCTTGAGTGGGTGAATGGGGAAAAAAAAAAAAAAAAAAAAATGAGCCTCCAAAAAAGATTATAAAAAAAAAAAAGGGGAGACAATCTCCAAAAAAAAAAAAAACTAAATAAAATATCATAAAAAAAAAAACCCAAAAAGTTACTGGTAAAAAAAAAAAAAAAATTGTTTTTTCCTCAGTAAAAATTGGAAATTGCTAAAAAAACGCCTCTGTCTTTTTTTTCAAAAAAAAAAAGAAAAAAAAAAATCCCAAAAAAGGCTGGCGTGCAATACTATAGTATGTTTGCTGAGTTTTCAAAAAAAAAAAAAAAAAAAAAAAAAAAAAAAAAAAAAAAAAAAAAAAAAAAAAAAAAAAAAAAGAAAAAAAAAAAAAAAAGAAAAACCAAAGGTTCCACATAAGAAGCAATTAAAAAAAAAAAATGAAACAGCAAAAAACAAGCTTCATTTTCTTTTGAAAAGTAGAACATATACAAAAAATAACCTCTTAAGTCACAAGTGCTGAGGACCAGTTCTTGGGGTGAATCTGCAAGGGACTGGATTAGATTTAAACCAATAAATTCCAAAGATAAGTAACTGAGCATCATTCCAGCAATTTACAAAACAGCTTTGTGATGCAATGACTTAAAGAAATATTCAACAATAAATAAGCTTGCTCTTATGTCTTAGATTGAAGAAATAGGGGGAGATAAGCATTCGTGTCTGCAGTGGTACATAATTATGCCTAAGTAAACAGTATGTGCTTGAGTGGGTGAATGGGGAAAACAAATGCTTCTCAAAATTAGCCTTCAGCAAGATTATAGACTCCAAGGGGAGAGACAATCTCCAAAGGGGAGGAAACTAACTAATAACATATCATAAGTCCTGGTCAGTTACTGGTAGTTTAAAACCTGATGTTTTTCCTCAGTAACATCGGAAAATTGCTAACTTGACGCCTCTGCCTTTTCAGTTTCAAGCAGAATGCTATCCCAGAAAAAAGGCTGGCGTGCAATATATAGTATAGTATTTTGCTGAGTTTAAAAAATAAAAAAAAAAAAAACAAAGAAAGAACAAAACACAAAAAAAAAAAAAAAAAAAAAAAAAAAAAAACAATGTTCCACATAAGAAGCAATAAAAGAATCATGAAACAGCAAAAACAAGCTTCATTTTCTTTTGAAAAGTAGAACATATACAAAAATAAACTCTTAAGTCACAAGTGCTGAGGACCAGTTCTTGGGGTGAATCCGCAAGGGACTGGATTAGATTAAACCAATAAATTCCAAAGATAAGTAAACTGATCATCACTCCAGCAATTTACAAAGCAGCTTTGTGTTGCAATGACTGCAAGAAATATTCAATAATAAATAAGCTTGCTCTTATGTCTTAGATTGAAGAAATAGGGGGAGATAAGCATTCGTGTCTGCAGTGGTACATAATTATGCCTAAGTAAACAGTATGTGCTTGAGTGGGTGAATGGGGAAAATAAATGCTTCTCAAAATGAGCCCTCCAGCAAGATTATAGACTCCGAGGGGGAGACAATCTCCAAAGGGGAGGAAACTAACTAACATATCATAACTCTGGTCAGTTACTGGTAATTTGAAACCTGATTGTTTTCCTCAGTAACATCGGAAAGTGCTAATTTGACGCCTCTGCCTTTTCAGGTTTAAGCAGAATGCTGTCCCGGAAAAAGACTGGTGTGCAATACCATAGTTTGTTTGTTGAGTTAAAAAAAAAACAAAAACCAAAGGTGCCACCTAAGAAACAAAAAAGCCATGAAACGGCAAAAAGAAGCTACATTTTCTTGTGAAAAGAGAAAATTTAAAATGAAAAACCTCTTAAGACACAAGTGCTGAGGGCCAGGTCTTGGAAATACATAAATCTGCAATGGTCTGAATTAAAATAAACTAATAAATTCCATTGATAGGTAAATGAGCACCATTCCAGCAACCTACAGAGCAGCTTGGTGTTGCAATGACTGTAATAAATATTCAATTATAAACAAAGCTTACTCTTATGTCTTAGATTGAAGAAATAGGAGGAGATAAGCATTTATATCTGCTGTGGTAGATGATTCTGCCTAACTTATAGTATGTGCTTGAGTGGGTGAACAGGGAATAACAAATGCTTCTCAATATGAGCCTTCAGCAAGCTTATAGTCTCAAAGGAGACAATCTCCAAGGGGGAGGAAATTCACTAACATATTATAACTCCTGGTCAGTTACCGGCATTTCGAAACCCCGATTGTTTCTCCTCAGTGATCTGAGAAAGTGCTGATTTGACTCCTCTGCTTTTCAGTTTTGAGCAGAATGCTATCCCAGAAAAAGGCTAATGTCAAATACCATAGTATGTTTGCTGAGTTTTAAAAAAAAAGGCAAAGGGCCCACCTAAGGAGCATAAGAAAATCATGAAACAGCCAACCAAGCTCTATTTTCTTGTAAAAAGTAGAACATATAAAAAAAAAAAAAAAAAAATATTAAGACACAAGTGCTGAGGGCCAGTTCTTGGAATGAATCTGCAAGGGACTAAATTAGATTAAACCAATAAATTCCAAGGATAAGTAACTGAGCATCATTCCAGCAATTTACAAAGCAGTTTGTTGTTGTTGCAATGAAAATATCCAGTTATGAACAAAAACTTGCTCTTATGTCTTAGATTGAAGAAATCGGGGGAGAGATAAGCATATATATCTGCAGTGGTAGATAGTTGTGCCTAAGTAACAGTATATGCTTGAGTGGGTGAATGGGGGAATCATACATGCTTCTCAAAATGAGCTTTATGCCAGGCCTATAACTCCTGGTTAGATACCGGTATTTTGAAACCCGGTTGTTCCTCCTCCGTAACCTCATAAAGTGCTAACTTGACTCCTCTGCCTTCCAGTTTAAGCAGACTACTGTCCCAGAAAAAGGCTGGTGTTTAATACCATAGTATCTCTGTTGAGGTTTCAAAAACCCAACCGACATATAGTCAAATATTTAAATCATTTATCATCACTTCTTTTCATCATCAATCATCATCATAATCATCATCATCATCATCGTTATTATTATTATATTATTATTATTATAGTATTATTGTTGTGTTGTTGTTGTTGTGCTGTTGTTGCTGTTGTATTATTATTGTTAGTATTAGTAGCAGTAGTAGTAGCAGCAGCAGCAGCAGTAGTAGTAGTAGTAGTAGTAGTAGTAGTAGTATCTACTATTGTTATTATCATTGTGGTTGTTGCTGTTTTTGTTATCATCTCCATTTTTTATCATTTACTTATCATTGTCATATGTATGTATATATATATATATTAATATATATATATAATATATATATATATATATATTGTATATTTTGTATTTGTATCATGCTTTGTTATCAGTACCATTTTACATTGACATCATTAATGCGCTTGTTAGTATTGATATTACCATCACTACTTTTTGCATCACTATCGCCATTACCTCTATGATTGTTGCCACCCAACCATGCTGTTTAAAAATCATCTGTTCCACTCTCCTTTCTCCCATACTACAAATGCTATTGCCATACCTTCACCAAAAAGTGGTTGTAATCTCTTCTTATTTATTGATTATTTTTTTCAATAGCTTGGTCATCATCATTACCATAAATAATATAATTATCATCATTACTATCTTGACTCAAACATCACCCCGTCCCCCTTTAGTGTTAGGATTAGTATTAGTATCAGTATAAGTACTACTACTATCGTTACTAATATATATATATATATAATATATATATATATATATATATATATATATATACCCTTTCTCTCAAACACACGCACGCACGCACACACACACACACACACACACACACACACACACACACACCACACGCAAACGCACGCACGCACGCACGCACGCACGCACGCACGCGCACGCCACGCACGCACGCACGCACACACACACACACACACACACACACACACACACACACGTCATGTAAGGTCAATGACCTCTTTGATCCACAAAATTAAACTTAATGGTTTTAAAACAAATTTACAAATGACATAAAATAAAGCTGTGGCGAAAAAGATATCAAATATGCAGAAAGTACTAAGATGTGAACCGGTTTTTTTGTTTGTTGTTTGTTTGTTGTTTGTTTTTTTTTTTTGTTTTGTTTTTTTTGTTTTTGTTTTTTTTTAAGACTTACTTGCTTTAGCTGAATCTTCCTGGATGAAATTTTAAATAAGTTCTCAATAATATGTGACAATGGCATTGACTCAGGGTTCGATTTTTACATACCTGTAAAGAGACGCAGGTGCCGTATCTTTATTGGATGCTACTTGGTATATTTTTAAGTGCTGCTGCATTCTTCTGTTTTGTGTGTCTAGACCACATAACGTGAATAGACATTAAATTGAAGACTACCACACACACACACACACA
>JADBJO010026226.1:11778-22768 GCA_016801955.1 Conus betulinus | reverse complement strand
AAAAGGATGGCTGAGGAGAGGGAGCTTCGTACACCAGAGCAGGATCCTAGAATGGCAACATCAAGATATCCTTGACCATGACCCCAAAGTGATACCCTGGTGTGAAAGTCCCTCACCCTTGAACACCTCCATACCCAGCTCCCCAAAGAGTCCTGGACTCATGCCTACACTGACGGCTCTGCAGCAGATGCAATTCGAAATGGAGGGGCAGGAGTCTATGTCCAATATCCAGGAGGCACAGAAGAAAAGACCTGCCTCACTACCGGCCCTGTACTCCACAAATTGCAGAGCTGAAGCAGAACCCTTGAAAACAGCAGCAGCTCACATGGAGGTCAGCCCCTACACCAGCCACAACGTTGTCTTCCTGACTGACGCCCTGTCCATCTTCCAGGCCCTTCAGTCCAACAGAGATCCAGAGTTCAACGATCTGTCCTCATCTCTCGCCTCCCTCTGCACAAGTCACACAGTCACCCTGTAGTGGATTCCCTCCCACTGCAACGTGTTCGGCAATGAAACTGCTGACTATCTGGCAAAGGAGGGCACTACAAAGGAGCAGATGGACAGATCTACCAGCTGCCCCGAATCCAGGACCATCATCAAGGCCAAGCTGCAGAACAAGTGGAAGCAGCAGCATCCACGCCACAACAGAGCAGACCCATACTACCTGCTTACTCAAAAGAGAGCATGTAGTCATCTTCAGGCTCAGGACAGGCCACAACCACCTGAAACACCACCTATTCTTTAAACTCTGCATTGGCAACACAGAGCAGTGCCCCTGCAGAACAGTCAGCCAGACAACAGAACATCTGCTGCAGTCCTGCCTGCTCCACCAAGCGCTTCGTGAGAAAACCTGGCCCGGCCCAATACCAGTGGCCTGGAAGCTCTATGGAGGACTGGAGGACCTGCGATGTACTGCCACCTTTGTCGAGGAGATGGGGGAATCCATCTGAAGAAATGACGAATGAGACAACAACAACCAAAGAAATATCTTTTGCCATTTATGAGTAGGCGGTCGAAGACATCAAGGCTCTTTTTCCATCATTTCTGGCTTTTTTTTTTTCATGGGGGTGGGGGTGGGGGGGGGGGGTTTGCAGTTTGCGCTTAATCTCCCTCACTTGGAGAAAGAAGTCTTCCCCTAAGAAAAATACTGGTGCCCTGCAGTTCCTTCTTTACTTTCAGAATTTGCACTTTGTGTTTGTAAAAAGTGCACCATGTGATGATCAGAGAGTCTGGTCTGCTCTTCAAACGGTAGACCCTGTGAAATTCAATGTAAGAACTAAGATTCAACCATTTATTTTTATTTATCAGTAAGGACATTACAAATTTTACTTTCATACTGTTCTGTGGACTCAGTTTGTCTTTGTTTAATCCATAGAATATAAGGTTATACCTCTTGGATCTGCCCACAAGTCGTCAGTCTTTTTTTTTTCCCAGCTGTTCAACCTGGGAAAGCAGATAAGAGTTTTCCTTTAAAAGATTTTGATTTTCTTTTTCCAGGTCATCCACTTCATCTTTTAAACCCATCACATTACTTTACAACTCAGCATACTGCTCTCGCAGACCTTTCACATAGCGTTCCAATTCATCAAGCTGACAGTTTACTGCAGCATTCTGGACCTTTATGGACTGAATCATCTCCATGACGTCAGTAAGAGTAGGCTGCCGGTAAGGAGGAGGAATGGACTGCCCACTGCCCAGGGATATCACAGTACTGTCCAAGCTCGTCCGTCCACTGCTGCCTAGTCGTGACTGCCATAGGCTGTCCTTGGGTCCAATGTTTGCTGCTCTACATCTCTGCACCTCACCAGCAAACTGCCCCAGAACAACAGGGTGAGGAGCAGGCCAAGGGTGACACCATCCAGTCTGCTCCAAGATGTCAACATGGCGACTCGCGTGGCTTTCTTCTCCATGGCTCTCTCTTCATCATAATGAGAGGAGGAAAACCAGCAAGAAGGAGTCGCATGTCGCTTGAAAAGCGCGAGTGGGATCGCCGGAATAATTCAGTAGTAGGCCACTGGGAAAAAAATGGCGATCAAGATCGATTTCTTTCTGTTTCAGCTGGCAGGAATTAACACGACAACACGACATGCGGTCTGCACGCTCCCCTGTCAGTTCATGACCAGAGAGAGAGAGAGAGAGAGAGAGAGAGAGAGAGAGAGAGAGAATCTACTGTGTTATAAGCTTGTTGACGTTTGCAATTGGAAATATTGAAGAAGATACGAAATTTGACCAATCAATTGAATTTAAAAAATACCATTTTTTTCAATACATAAACGTTCTCGCAATATGAAATCCATTACACCGTACATAGGTAGGTCCGTATGGTGAAACAGCCTTAAGTAATAAGTACATGGTAAAAAGAGGAAAGTAAAAGAAAGTATTAGGATGTGCCCAAACAAGGATTTTCTATCTTGCCAGTTCAGACACTCACATTGTCTTCACTGTGTTCGCTGAAAACCAGCAAGAATGTTATCCACTGTTTTTGCATTTTGTTTTAAACACGTCAGTATTTGTCCGTGTGTTAAGATGTTTGCTTCCATGTTTGTTTGCTAGCTGCACTGTTGACACTGACTCTGATGACAGCATGAGGTGGGCTGTCTTCCGTCTGCTGTGTCACTCTGTCACGATCTGTGCATGCCGATTGTGTCACCTGGACTGACACATCACAACACGCACTGCTCTGACCTTGTCTAGTCTGGTTTATCACTTCAATCGAACCTGCATTTTCCAAGCTTTATTCATTAATTGGGGAGCACTGTCACTGTCTGTTGGGTCACAATGTATGATGCACTTTCCGACTGCCTTTGTGCATACTCAGCAAGACACGGAAACCCGGTTGATGTCCTGGAAGGTGTTGAAAGCAGCAGCGTTCTCTTCTTTATGAAATAAACTAGGGGAAGAAAGACCACAGACGGAGGCAAGGATGGACATGGCAGGTGCACGTGAGCCACAGAAGTTCCCTTTGCATCAGCTCTTCTCCTGTCCCTGGCTATTGGCAACGGCCATTTCCATCAGCACAATACAGTAACATTGCAAGTGGCAGACGGTGAAGGCTGTCAGTTGACGCATCACTGCCATCAGCGTCCTGTACTGAAGGAAAAGACAGAAACGTTTCCTGCAGTAGAGTGGACAGCTTCTCTGCGAAATACGGCAGACTTTTTTCTGCTGTTGTAAACACTGTCTTGCTGGCAAAGAAGAGAGAGAGAGAGAGAGAGAGAGAGAGAGAGAGAGAGAGAGAGAGAGAGAGAGAGAGGCACATACATAAGGTTCCCTGTATACTGTAATGTTGGAGCAATACTCAAATATCCTGTGAGTCATCGAGAACGTGAACATTAGCTTCCAGCCATTTCAGTAGTTTGCTTCCTCAGATTTTCTTCGTCTTTCTGCCCATGTATTAAACGTATACATGAAAGGATTGATAGCAGAGTTTAATGGAAGTACGAATATAGCTAGGGCAACGTTGACTTCTCCAGGGATTGGAACATCAGTCAATGCCAACATTCCACACAGTCCTATGGGAAACCAGCACATGAAATCTGTCATAGCAATACTGATCAACCGCCGGGCTATCGTCATGTCCTGTGATAATTTGGTGTGTTAATTTTTCAAGGCATTTATTTGTATTGACCAAAAGATAATAGTCTGACCAGAAGAGATGAGCAGGAACAAAGCGAAATTAAAGATGATTAATACACCGGCAGAATAGTATCTTCCTTTAAACTCTTGTCTTATAACTGGGAGAGGAATGCAGATACCAGTCTGACTGTAAAACTCCCAATGTTTTGTCATTGGGAGTAATGGAAAGGCAGCTAAAAACAAACCTATTACAAAGCTCAATAGACAAGCCACTGAAGCTGATGTTCTCTCAAATCGCAGAGTGCTGAATGGAAACCTAAGAACAATGAACCTATCCAATGTTATAAGACATATGATTAGAGCTGACACTTCACTGGACAGGAGAGACAAAAGCCAGCCACATGACAAAGTCACACTAGTTTTCCATGAATCATCACAATGGAGATACTGACCTCGGAATTTTTCATCAGCAGCTCCAATAATGACAATATAGATTCCCATCAGAAAGTCTGCCTGGGTAAGGGTGGTAACAAACACACTGAAGCCACCTACAGAGGCCGTTTTTTTCTTGTAAACAGTCGTACACAAAAGCAGAACGTGTTGCCGGACAGAGACAGACAGGCAATCATCCACAGAAGCACACGATACGTCCATGATTGCAGTAAATCTTCACATGACGAAACTTCGTCCCTGGGAGCAAAGCAAAATCTGCTATCAAAGCCACGTGGTAGAATTCATTACAACAGAGTTTGTGGTTTCCAGTGTGAATGGAGAAAGAATGCCACAGGTGTGTGAAAATGTTGCGTGGAAAAACCTTAACTGGACTTCTGTCCAAATGCAATTCAGTCAGTTGAGGCAAGGATGGAAAACTGCTGAGGAAAGTGTGAATGGACGTTGAAGTCAAATTCAGTTTCACTAAGCGATGGAAAGGCGAGAGGACTTGAGGGTCAAATAGTGTGAGTTTGGTATGTGACAGATCTATGACTGTCAGTCTGTTGTGATTGACAACAGAAGTCTGGCCTATAAAGAGTGAAGTCAGAGGGTTTTTAGACAGTGACAATGTGTTTCTAGATGTTCGAGATCAAGGAAGGGTGCCAAAGTGACTTGGGCCAGTTTGTTGTGACTGAGGTCGATAAATTTTAAATTCTGAAATGTCATGTTAGGTATATGACTGATAGAACACTGAGCCAAGATGACATGAATGAGATAGGTATTGTGACTGACATCAGACAGAGTCATGTCAGAACCTGTGGCATCCAGGTAACGGAGCTGTGGGAAGAGCTCAGCAAGGAATTGCTGGCCACACCGAAATGTGTGACCTTGACATTGACAACTCAAAGGACAGGTCATTCCACACAGTAATTCATCATCATGCATAGCACAGTGAGTGAGACCAGCCATCACATAAATGATCACTGTGCAAACATATCCCGGAAGTTCTGCATCGAAAATAGTCCTGGACATGTCATGTCCTCACACCCCCTCTTCATCCTGGTGATCAATACAGTCGTACATATCATTACATCGTGTGTAGACAGGCAGGCAGTCATTGAACTCACCAGGACAACGATAGTGGCTGTCAGGACAAGACTCGTGGCATTCATTGGAGAAGAGGTGAACTGAGAGTTGTTATCAAAATTAATAAGAACAGGGGATGGAGAGTACTCTGATAGTTTTACAGATATAAATCTGAATTTGAAGTCACAGGTTATCTCATCTGATTCATCCCAACAGTCATACTGTTGATCACAGAACCCACTGTATGGCACACACACTGACCACTGGAACACGTTAATGCCTTCAGACAGGGAACATGGCTACAGAAAGATTCATCACTCTTATCCTGACACTCGGTTACAAAGTTACATACCAGGGTGTATGACAGCCTGAGAAGCTGATCATTGCAAGCAAATAAAGGAATTAAAGAGATGTACTGCTCTGTTCGTTCAGCCTGCCTGTGAATGGTTGACATTTTGTGAGGAAAACCACAGGATGTATGTGTTTGACAAAACTAGACACACCAGACACACCAGTTGCAGAGGAATGATGTGTATGTCATATGGCCTTTGAAGCACATAGTCATAGAGTCGTTTTTTTCATTCGACTCCTAGTCAAAGATATCCTCTTTGAATGATAAGATCTCCAGTCACATGTACTTTTACTGAACGTTGATCTACACATTTCACTAAAATTTCGTAATGGTGGCATAGGAGTACATCTTCCAAAAAGAATTCAACGGAATCTCTAGGCTTGAAGGTGTGATAAAAAAACAGTTTTGTCTTCGGTAATGAAACAATATCTGTACAGAGAGTGCAGAGGCTTATCACCTATGGAGACGTTAATGAAATGAAAAGCAAAATAATCACATGTTCTCCCGCCCAATGTCTGAAATGTACGATTCCAGCGACGATCACAGCTAGGAATAGTTAGTGTGCCCCCATGAGAAACACAGTAGTCAACAATTGTTCCATTGTGATCTGTATTTTCATGGCCGTTGGTACGTTTATCCATGGTCTTATAAAACGTTATACGGCCTTTACAAAAGACGTCCAATTCAAAGTCATGTTCAAGGCTGTGGGCACAGGACACTGTTTTTTCTGTACAATCTCAAATGTTTTCCTGAACACACACACACACACACACACACACACACACACACACACACACACTCATGCACGTGCATGCTCGCGCGCGCGCACACACACACACACACATGCACGCACGCACGCACGCACGCACGCACGCACTCACGCACACACACGCACACATGTGCTAGCACAAACGCACACATATACTCACGTGAGTGCACACACACACACACACACACACACACACACACACACACACACTTGTGCACACACACACACACACACACACACACACACACTCCTGCGCGCACACACACTCATGCAAATGTATGCTCGCACGCTCACACACACACACACACACACACACACACAAACAAGCACACACTCCTGCGCACACGCATACACACACACTCATGCAAATGCATGCTCGCACACACACACACACACACACACACACACACACACACACACACACACAAACACACACACACACACGCACACATACACACACACACACACACACACACACACACACACACACACACACACACACACAAGCGTGCACGCGCGCGCACGCTCACACACACACACACACACACACACACACACACACACACACACACACACACACACTCATCTAACATCACATAATGTTGTGAAAAGACGTAAATTGAAAATAGTAGTCATAGTAGCTATAGTACTACTAATGCTACTGCTACTACTACTGCTACTACTACTACTGCTACTACTACTACTGCTGCTACTGCTGCTACTTCTACTACTACTACTACTACTACTACTACTACTATAGACACACACTATGACGTTCAGTTAAAAATGAGGTATACATGATTTGCCAGTTCCAGAAGCTTATCGTATGACTCTCTCTACCGCCCGATTGAGTGATGAACAAATTACACTGCAAATGTCTCCAGGTCGCCACAAGAAAACTTTCTATTTTTGAAGAATATACAGCCGCGGTGAAACAGTCTAGTTGCTGCAGTATAAAAACAAAACCTCTGACGTCAGACAGAATCTGTTAAACGCACCAGGTCCTGGCTCAAGACAGAGCAGAGTATCATCAGCTGGGTCAACTAGGTCAGCATGCGAACTGCACATGACAGGCATCTGGCTTCTGACGATCTTCTTCCCACAGCAACAGGGGCGAACGTCTTGGCCAGTGTCATGGGCACACACGTACATTGCATGTACTGAAAGATATCATGTAGAAGATTGCCCCCCCATCCCTTCACTACTATCAATGCCCAGGTTTCTACGCTCCATCCTAATCCCCCCCCCCCCCCCCCCCCCCCCCCCCCCCCCCCCCCCCCCCCCCCCCCCCCCCCCCAGTTCTACTAGATCTGCATCACCCATCTGCGGATATGTTGGTGTTTTCAATGTTGATATTGTAACAAAGATAAGTTTTAACAAATCTGAAGTATATGAATGTTTTATCAATGATAATGGGAACATGCAAATATTCAGCTATTGAATTTCCTGAATGGAATTTTTGTTTCATCGTCAGAAATAGTTCGTATATAAAGCAGTACTTGGCTTTCATCCTTGTCCATGGTTTACCCTACAGCCTTTACATGTGAACAGTTCTAAAATTTGGCCAAACGTCCTAGTGATTACTACCCACCAGTCCACAGCATTCGTTTTGACCATTTCAGACTTCCATCTATATTTATGAAGGTCTGGACCACGCTGCAAGGACATCACCACCATTTAACAACTGTGCGTCAATGTGAATTTTTTTTTTGTCATGGTCAGATTGTATTACCATTAGCTTTAAACAGTGCTGCTGTGTGTCTGTCAACAGGGCTTAACTATGAGAATTCAGAATGACTGGAAAAGTTTCAAGATCAACAATTTATCCTAACAGAATAACAGAAATATACAGATTTACCAACTCACACTCGTTCAGCCATAGATCTCGCTTGTGTATTTTCACTGCCAGCACTATACAGTGTATGAAAAACTAATGATGATTTAGTCAGTCAGATCATATCCCAATAACAATGTCAATGAATGAAAGGCTGGAACAAGTGGAAGATTCGCAACGTGATAAAATACCAACATGTGAGTGTAGAATCAAGGACTGGTCAGTCTTCAATAATACTCTTCAAAACATAAAATAGAGCACTCACGGACAGTGTACATACTGTAATAAATTTAATAAATTTTACATACTTTGGCAGATAAATGTATTCAAAGACTGCGTCCTTCAAAACTCAGACAAACATTGAGGCAATGTTTATTGGAGCAAAGAATGTGGGAGTACTGCTAAGGAGAAGAACAAATGCAAAATATGCACCAAGAAAGGATCCCTCCATAAACGCAGAAAGCTGAAGTTATTAGTAGAAAAAATGATACGAGTTACAGAAAATGCAAAGGTGGTGGATCACAATGGACTTTGCAAATCTGAAATAGAAGACTACAAAGACAATGACAGAGATGCAGGGACAATGGAAAGTCATGAAACATTGAATGAATTCTAGTGAAATGAATGACAATTGATTTTGTTTACCAGTATCCTGGCAAAGACTGAAGCTTTTGCAGATATGTTGCCAGTATTAACTGTGCAGAGGGCCTGAGCGATACTAACAGGAACTGTAGAGAACAGGAAGATAAAGTCGAAACATACTGTGATCCTGTGCCAGCTAATACGATTAACATTAATGTGACACTGACGATACAAGTCATTACGGTGTATCCCAAACGAGGTAACATCAACCGGATCCGATGCAGTTTCAAAATAAGTGCTGGAGAAATTGTCATGAAATGTAGTTGTTATTCCTTTCGATTTAAAAAGAAATGTAGATGTGGTGGTGAAACGTCAAAGTAATAGAAACAATCCATTGGTGCTCCCATTCCTAATCATTGTAAGTGTACTGAGGACATTAAAAAAAAAAAACCTCTACAGATACATGGCACTCATATTCCATACCTGTAATATCCCCCTCTGTTTAAGATATTTTTTTCTGAAAATACATGTTTTATAAGGAAGTTATTGACTTTCCATGAATCAAACAGGATTATGAGGTTTCAACAATTGGGTCTTTTCTTCAAAGTTACAATGTTATCAAATTCAAGCTTCTGTACATGTAATTTCGATATTTTACAATGACCGAAATGAACGGATAATGAAAACATACCTAAACTCTGGACAAAATAAAGAGAAATCATGAAAAAAAAATCAATGAAACCAATAAAAAAAAAAAGCACACACAAAAGAAGAATTTGAGAAATGCTATCCATTTTTTTTTTTTAAATTTCATTATAATAATGGAATTCTAGAGTATCAAGAATTAAGTTTTAATGAAGACACAGACATTTACACTCTTACCTGGCTTGGATTTATTTCTCTTTTTCTTTTTTCTTTTTTTTTTTTTAAATGAAGCATACGTTTTTGTGTTTACATTCCTTCACGTTCAATTGATTTTTTCATACTTATTATGGAACATATGCTCTGGAGATGTACGTGCGTGAATGTTTTTTGGGAACAATTTAAACAAATAATTAAAGATGGATGTCTCCATATAACCTCTTTCTATATAACTGAAAAAAATAACACTGTTTCGACACGGCACAGATTTAAAATCTGACAGAGAGTTAAATTTTATCCTGCTGTTTGCTAAATTTTATGTTTACAAATGCAAATTAAAAGATGAATGTCCTGATGAAAATTTGTTCATTAAATTATCAAAAAGACAAGCTTGAAGTAAAAAGTACATCGCTTATGTTAACTTTAACATGGTAAAGTTTAACACTGGCCATTCGGTTTGAGTTCATCTAGTTTCTGTACGTTCGGGCAAAAACAAGTTACAATCCTTTTCCGTTTCTGATTTGTTGTCCTTGGTTTCCTATCCACCCTATTTTCAAGGTTTGCATGAAACAGTTTAAAACTGGAAATCCAATGCTTCTCTGACCAATTCTTTCTCTAACTTTTTTTTTTAATTCCACGCGAACTTTACAGAGAGAAGACGAAATGCCACCAAGAATTCGTCCAGTAGGTTCGGAAGAACGGTCCGTAAATATACGATTTTAGATGGTATTAAAGATTTTGAAATTGCTATACTTCCTAGCGTTGTTAGAATTCTTTTGACCAAAACTCGGTATAACCCTTTTATTTATGAGAACTTTTCAGTAAAATTCATGTGAGCCCCGCTGTGAGCAATGCACCTAATATCTGGAATTTCGGAGGATTCCACTCTATCCTGAGATGTAGCATATACTTCTGTGTTGACTTTCTTTCCCGTTCTAGCCAACTGGGCCTTTAGTCAAACTCTCAACCAGTATAAAGAAACGGCGTGCAGATGTAAATGCCTATTAGCAACCGTTCGTTTATGCAAAATTTTTTTTGCTGAAATATAAAACATCGGCCTATCATTAATTCTACGAGATATTGCCACCTTTTGTGATTACATAATCGAGAAAGTGAAATAAGAATTGAATTGAAAATACATATGCAACACAGATAATCATTGCAATGGGAGTACATCACGGATCAGTTACATCCCTTCTTCTATTTTGAATCCTTAGATATATACTTGACAAATAAAATACTCAGAATAGTAGCATAACTACAGGAAAAAGCTACATCAAAGAGACCTTGGTCAGATAAGAGAGTATATGATAAAAACTGATTTACATTTACGAGAGGAAGAAGAGAACAAATGTTCCTTGGGCACCATTGTCCTTCAATATAAACTGTCATCTATTTTTTTTCTTAGGAGTTTGTCTAAGGAAGAAGCTATCTTGCAATCAACACATAGAACATTTACTGACAAAGGCGAGACCTTTTTTCTTGAAATAATTAAAAA
>JADBJO010026226.1:4278-6778 GCA_016801955.1 Conus betulinus | reverse complement strand
TGAGGGCAGAAGGTCATATGCAGATCTGAGAAGGAAGCTGATCCTGAGAGGGGCCATGTGCCAAATGTCATTCCAAGTGAGACTTCTTTGGAGTGCATTCTCCCACGTTGTCCATTGCCCTTGATGGCTCTGCTGGACTGGTTTTTGGAGTCTTTTTTGGTCTTCTTCTTTTCTCATCTCCTGAATCATCATTTCTCTTCTAGCTTTTCCTTTGGTCTTTGACCACCATTCAGTTTTGGTCACCCCCAGTTCTTGTCTGTTGGTCTGTGTGTGACATCTGTTTGGTTTCGTTTGCTCTTTGTGTGTCTTTCAGGGTATCTTCATACCAAGTTCCAAGGCTCTTGACTGGCTCTTCTGTGACTGTTGGAATGGCCTGGTTGGCAACACAGAAGACCACAGATTCGGCCACTTTTCCTTTCCTCAGTGAGAGACTCCATGATTTCTTTGGCTTGAACATTCTGGATGAGGCAGCTATGTCGTTCAGCCTCTCCAGCACATGACGTGCCTCGTCTTCTCTGGATGAAATCACTGTATGTGTCATCCATGAAGAGTTTGAGAGGGGGCATTTTGTATCCATCGCCAAGGTCTTTTTGTCTTGCGTTGCTTGTTGCTGCTTTCAAGATGACTTCCATTGCCAACACAAACAGTATTGGGGAAATTGCACAGCCCATTGCAATGCCCACTTCCAAGTTGATCCAATCTGTTGTGTACTCCTTGGTAGAGAAGCGCATCGAGAAGCCATTGAAGTACTTCTTGAGCATGTCGCGGATGTTCTTTGGCACATGGTACATCTCAAGAGCCAACTTTATCATCTCATGGGGTACAGATCCATATGCGTTTGCCAGATCAAGCCACACTATGTCCAGGTCTCTCTTTTCTGTTTTTTTTTGCTCTTTGGATTGCGTCCCAGATCATTGTGGCGTGTTCTACACAGCCAGCCACACCTGGGATGCCACCTTTCTGGACTGATACATCCAAGTACTTTGTTTTTTCATGAGGTACTTGGTCACAGCCTTGCTGCCATGACAGAGAAGAAGATTTTTCCCTTCGACATTCAGTAGTGATATTGGCCTGAACTGGCTGATGTCACTTGAGTTTTGCTCTTTGGGGATGTACACACCATCTGACGTCATCCACTGGCCGCTGATCTGATCTATTTCTCCAAGCTGATCGTTGCAGCCTGTGGACCCACTCCAGCAGCACCTTGGGGCATTTCTTGTAGAGCTGGTAAGGTATTCCGTTTGACCCTGGTGATGATTTGGCTCTGGCTTTGTTGACCACCTTCTTGATTCCCGTCAACGTTGGTGGCTTGCCGTTGAACTGTTCCTCAGGGTTGGGCAACCACACCAGAGACTTGAATGCCGAGTGGTGCTTTGCTCTGTGAGTCAGAGTTTGTTTTTCCTCACATGCTGCTCAAGAACTCCTTTGTCCATACTTAGGGTCCCAGATTTTGGCTGCTCAAACAGTGGCAAACTGGAAAGGGTCTCTGAAAAAGCGCTCTTGAGTTTTTCTTTTTGCTCTTCTTCTTCCTCGCAGATTCCGCTTTGCTGAGGGCGCTGTGTTTTGCTTTCAGGTCTTTCCAGAGTTTTTTTTTCAAGCCTTGTTTTTCAGCTGGCAGTGTGGTCTTCATTTGCTTCTTGAGGTTTTTCTTTTGGGACCCTGATCTTGTCCATCTCTTCTCGGCGTCTGGATTTCTTTGGAGGTGTCTTTTCTCTTTGGGTAGTTTTGCTCCATAGGCGTCTCTACATGTGGCATACACAATGTCCCCATATGTGGCTAGTTTGTGTTCCAGGGTGCTTTTCCCTATCAGTGCATCGAGTCTTTGGACGATTTTTGCATCCAGTTTCTCCCAGTCTTCAGTTTCGTTTGCTCGTGGCAGGTTGAGTTTCAGGTGCCTGGCATCGAGGGCCTGTGCAAATTCCTCATCTGAACCAACAGCGTGGATGTCCTTTGCACTGTGGTTTAAATCCTGGCCTTGGTCTTCCGACGTCTTATCTGTTGATGCAGTGCGCTGCTGCTCATTCAGATGAGTCTTCACACATCCCATCTTTGTTCTGTGGATCTTCATGCCATGGGTGGTAGCGAAACGCTTTCCACAAACACATGGATATTCCATTTGGTCCATGTTCATAGTCCGTTTACTCGTGGAGAGCGTGGCAGCAGAGAGTCCTCAGAAGAGAAGCCCCCTTCAAGCAAGTGTTTTGGCCCTTATCTCCTGACACTCTAGGGGGTTGGGGTCACACCTGGTGCATGACTCCGGATGTCCCTCTCCTGCCCCTTTTTTGGTGATAATATGGCAATAGCAGTTGTAGTATGGCAGAAAGGAGAGGGGTTAGAGGATTATCGATTAGCATGGTTGTCGTGGCAACAGCTTTAGTGGCTATGATGATGGTGATGATAATGGAAATAATAGTAGTTTCAATACTAACACTGGCATCAATGATAATGATAATGATACCAACAACAATATTAATGGTGATTGTAATAATAGTACTGGTGA
>JADBJO010026225.1:0-22768 GCA_016801955.1 Conus betulinus | reverse complement strand
CTGTTGATGTCCTAGGTGTTCTCGTTGCCGCCTACCCCCACTCCCGATCACCGCAAGCTCATGGTGTTCTTCACCACCCCTCCTCTGTGGTCGGGTGGACACCTGCTTGTGTGGCGTCCTTCTTCTCCGTCTCATCGGGGCTCGCACCACAAATACTGCTGCTGCTGCCAGCACTGGGGTTATGCAACCACCGTTCGGCCCCAGAACAAGAATGTCATGCGTGAGGAAGCAAGAGTGTAGCTCAGGGTGTTGGTGTCTGTAGTGTATTAATTTGTTTTTTCTTACAATACTTATTTTCGGTAGGGTCTATTGTTTGTCTGCGCTGCATACTCTTCATACATAGGTTTGGAACTATTTGGCTGGTTTGTGTCTTTCTCGAGTCTCCTAATTCTGGCATTCTCTGTGTTTCACTGATTCTGTCTGGCCTCCAGGTGTGACTGCTCTCTCTCCCCATGCCCCCAGCAGATCCCCCCTACAACAGTCTTCCTCCAGCCCCCATATCCCATACTAACCCCTCCCCCTTGGAGACCTTTGATGGTCATTTTTTTTAGGGGGGGGAAAACCACATTGGTTCCAAAAATGTGTTTTGGTTTGCAGTTCTGTAGTATTACCTTTCTCCGTCTCCCAGAATTTATGGACGTGTTTGGGATTTCTTTAAGCATGTATAATTTGGCTCTTATGTGAAGTGTATAATGTTTTCTAAGTCATGTATATTCGCTCTTCACTTGTATTATCGGTCCCTAGAGTGTAAAATTTTGAGGAGACGGCACTTTGGAGTTGATGTCACTGCGCTTGGCCAGACGCCTGTGTATGACTTGGGGGTCAAATACAGCCCAAAGCAATTGACCCCAGGGGCATGTGGACTTCGTGTCACTCTGGTTTCAGAGTTCTCTCTCCCCTGAGCTGCATACAGATGGCACAGCATGCTGTGCGTTATCTGGCCCACATTGCCAGATGAAAAAGCGGTAATTTTTCTTTTTTTCTGTTTTCAATTCAAGGCATCCTGTGTTTTTTGTTTTTGGGGTGATCCTTTCTGATCTCCTCTTTCCTGTCCTAAGTCTGCCGGATCTCTCGAGCTCTGTCTCGTTATCTATCTTCTTCTTCGCTGTCTCTCTCTCTGTCTCATATAGATGTTTTTCTTCTGCAGCCATCTCAGCATCATTTTATTACATAATATAAGCTTTTTGTAAAGGTCAGCTTGAAAAAATAGTGTTTTAAAAAATGAAGAAACAGAGTCCTGGGCTGGTTCCCTCCATATCCATAGATGAACTGATCTGAAATACAGCGTGTACAAAGGCCTTAATGCCTTCACTGTGTAGTTTCCTTTATAACAGCGGTGTCCACTTCACGAATGACTACATGCCTCTATAATTCGCTTTCATTGGTGTAGTTCCCTTTCACAACAGCGGTTCTCCATTTCACCAATACTACATCCGCTCCCACCGACCTCCACTGGTCTTTGGGAGAGAGGCACGCCCTCCTAACCCTGTTCCCCAACAGCGTCACTCTTAGGGCTAGGCCTTCAAAAGTTTGTACTTTTTGTAAGACTTTCCGAGTTCTGTCCTCTTCCCCTCCCCCATTGACTAACTTCCACTTGTCTGCTGACTAGCATTATGGCACGCAGTGCTAGTGTAATTTGCGGTGTCCCGTCTGTGTCGCGTGCCGGAGTGCCCCTGGGAGGAGTGCCGATCTTTCAGCCGTGGCCTATCTTCACAGCACCAAGCACTGCCCAAGTTCTGCCCCAAGCCACCATGCCTTGGCTCCACCAGCTCTCCTGGCCCGTCAGCAATTTCACTCTGCCATCGGTGTACGTAGCGCGTGGCCTGTCCTCCGTCTTCCTCAGTCTGAGTGGTTCTTTCGCCTCGGGTTGATTGCTACCTCATCCCTTGCTGCTTTTCTCCTGTTTGTTTCGTCAGTCGACCATTCTAAATAAAATTTTGTGAAGACCAAAACAAATTTGCCGAGAGTCTTCTGTCATGTAGTCCTAGCTAAGATCTTGTTTTGTGCTGGTGTGTTGTGAGAGTGTGTGTGTTGTGTTTTTGAATAAATATGTGTTGTGTGTCTCGTGTGTGTGTCGCTGTGTGTTGGGGGGTGTGGGGGGGTGTGGTGGTGCGGGGTTAAACTTTTTCGGTTTCACCAAATTGTTCATGTTTCCTCTAACATCTGTGTGCTCCGGGTCTGTCAAAAAGATCCCTAATGTCTACCTTTTTTAAGGCAGTAGGTTCGTCCTTCACTTACCGGTCTCCCAATGCGGCAATTCGCCCTTATCCTCCTCCCCTCCATCCCCATCCCCCACCTGGGGCTGAAAAAGGGGTGAACCTGGACTCGGTGTATCATATTACAATGTTGTGAGTTCCTCACGGCCTCACTTCGGGCAGCCGCCTTGTGGGAGTAGAGGTAGCTCCCACTCGTCCTCGTCAGGTGTGAGAGGGCCCTCATTTAAGGCATGGCCTACCAAGTGGGGATTACAGCCCTTCTTCTGGATAGGTTAAGCGGGTTTTTATCATAAAGCGACCTTGTAGTCACGAATTCCGTTTTTTGCACTTTAGGAGGGAAAGTTGTTGATCAGTCAATCAAGCTGGAGACATTGTCGCGTGGTGTTTGCGCTCACGTTCTTGAAAGATATTTATTCTCCATCCTACCAGTCCAATGTTTTGGTCATGTTGTTAAAAGACCATTGTCTTATACTCTCACACCCGGGGGGGGTGCTTCCTGGTCCCCACCTATGCTGCCTACCCTGACTTACTGAACCTCTCGTCAAACTCAGATTCCTCACATGATAAAATTGGTCCGATGTGCATACTAGCGACAAATCTTTGCGCCACATTCTTCGGTACGACCCCGAATGTCTCTCCTTAAATATGTGATGCATGTCTGATTGTAACATACTACATGAGCTCTGTTCATTGTGTCGGTCGCTTCTTGATTTTCTACTCACTGTCTTTTTCTGTAACATTTACACTGCCACTCAAACAAAAACTGAGCAATAAAATCTTTCAGACTCCCGCAGCATCTCAAGCATCAAGGTGGATGGGGCAAAATGCGAAAGCATTGTGAAAGAATTGATTTTGGCGTGACTACCCTTTGCTCTGTCCTTACCCTCGTGCCGACACGTTTCTCTACACTACCAAAGATACTCCAGTGAATCTACAAGATCAAAAATGCGCTGTGCACGTACTGTGCTTGACTCCCATGTGCAGTCGCGAGCTCCTACCTGGTCAAACTGGGCCCATGCTCAAGGCGTGACTCCCTGACAGTGGAAGTGCCATGGCTCTACCACAGTTCACTTCTCTTTTCTCGTCCTTCCTCTTCCATCCCACCCTATGTTCCATGTCCTCGTCCTGCTTCGCTCATCGGTTTCAGAAGTCAAGATACCCCTTCACTCGTTTCCCTGAGTGTTTTCTTTCACTCATTGTGTTTCATGTCCTGTGCTGAGGTCTAGAAGTCTAAGAACCCTCTCTACCAGTTTCCTGCGTGTTTTCTCCCTTAGGATTGTGTGTTTTCATACCTGTCAGAGAGGTCTCAGAAATAAAAAAAAAAACCCCTTTCTACATGCTTTCCTGATCTGTTTTCCTTTAGGACTTCGGTGTTTCTCTGTCTGCGTTGCTCACATCGCTTTTTCTTTCTAAGATTCTGCGTCTTGTTGATATTCTTGTGTAGATGGCATTTCTCTGTTTCTGTATTCCAGTGGGCAAACATTTTTCGTGCGATTTTCTGCATTTTCTACTTTTAGCAATTTTCGCTTTTTTTTACGGTTCTTTTTCTTTTCTTTTGTGTATTCACATCGCACAAGTCTTTCTGTGGTTTACTGCCCATTCTCGTACACTTAGTGTTTTCTTCTGGTTCTCTCGTCCTACTCCTTCATGGAAACTCAAATATGTTTTCTTTTTGCATCTTTATCACTAGTCCTTTTCTGGTTGTCTTGCTGTTGTACAGATAGCAATTTCTGCTTTTTCTGTATCTGTACATGCAATAAAAAAATCATCTACGTTCTTTTTCGTCTCGTCGTTTCTCGGTACTCTGCACTTATCTAATAGGTGTTCTGGCGTTTTTCTGTATCTGTAATGCACATTGTCTGGTTTTTTCTGCGTGTCTGTACAGCAAGATTGTCCTATTTTTCTGTATACTTTTCAATAGAGAGTTTTTCTTCTATCTTTACACACTAGTTTCTAGTTTTCTTGTCCGTAAACCCTATGTCTAGTGTTTTCTGTGTCCTGTAACACAGCATGTGCATGTTCTTTTCTGTGTCGGTAAATACCCAGCTACTGCTCGGTTTTTCCTGTTCTTCCTTTAACCAAACAGAATTTTCGTTTGCTTGTTGTTGTTTTCTACTGTTGTGTTTGTGTTTCGGCTCGGTTGTTTATGTGCACGTTCTCTTGCTTCTCGTCCCTTTCCTGCTTTTGTTCGCTGTCGTCATCGGCGAGGGAGTGGAGGAGTATCCCCGCGCTTGACTGTGTGGTGTCCTGTCTGTGCCGCCTGGTGTGGTCTTGCGCTCGCCTCCTCCGGATCAGTTCCCTGGGGGTCGGTCCTTCTCTACTCCTGCTTTGACAGCCCCGCCTGCTCACCGCGCAGTAGCAATGCTTCTGGAGGCCTCCTTGCCTCGGCGCCTCCAATCACTCAGTGAGCGAGCTCCAGCCCTCAGCAGTCCCTCGTGCGCGTCAGAAGGGGATCTTCCTTAACAACACAAAATAATAAACAGCCTTCTATGCCTTTGCGGAAATCCGGCAGATATTGAATCCCCTGCTCAGCTGCAACCCTGACTTCGTCTCTTATAAGAGCTTGTACAATTTATGCTCCCCTCCGGAAAAGAAAAAATTATTCTTTGTTCGTTTCTGGGGCCAGCAAACGTCAGTCTTTCAACACTGGATTCACGACTAAGCTGCCTACTATTGTCTAGTCGTTTATCTGAGAACCAACACGAAATTGGACTTTACTAGAACCAGCAATCCTATTAACTGAATAATCGTGCTGCTTTTATTATCG
Organism: Conus betulinus; assembly: GCA_016801955.1. Classification (NCBI taxonomy): domain Eukaryota; kingdom Metazoa; phylum Mollusca; class Gastropoda; order Neogastropoda; family Conidae; genus Conus; species Conus betulinus. The sequence continues at coordinate 17,785 of JADBJO010026225.1, read as the reverse complement.
AGGCGGTATAGCCGTGCATGAAATAGTGGGTAAATTCGTTTACAATTCTTGTTTGCTACCAGTGTCACATGACATTTTCTTTCTATACTGCGGTCAAAAATTCAGTCCGTGTGGGTCCTTAAAAGTTTGTAACAAGTTTTTGTAAATTTGTGCTTGTTTTTCTTTCTGTTTACTTTTTCAGTATGCACTATGTACATACAAGTGGAGTTCCTGTTTTGTTCTTCAAGGCAATGCTATGTCTAGTACATCGCAACTGCTTCTGTTGCTCTTTCGTCGTGAGGGAGTACTTCTCAGATTCCTTATACTCTCCAAAGTACTTGTGCTGTCTGCGCGTTGGGAAGGCTTTGTTCTCAGGAACGGAGTCATTATTCTAGGATACCATAGCGAAGCGTTTTGTAGTCCCCCCCTTTCTCTGTCCCTCCTCTCTCGCGCCTTCCCTCTTCCCCCCCCCCTGTTTTGTTGTGGTAAGGAGTATTTCACGGTACTCTAGCTCGCTTGTTGCTGTTTCTGTTATGGGAGGAGTGATCCTCGTACCAAGTCAAGGCTTTCTCTCCACGGTTTTTGCGGGGAACGCTTTGTTTCTCAACGAAGCAGTATTTTCTACGTACCATCGCACGCGGTTTTTGTAATCTGTTGTGTTGTTTGCGGAAGGAGTATTCTCTAGGGACCATAGCCATGGCGCGCTTGTTGCGGCTTGGTTATGGGAGGAGTATTTCTAGGTCCCCATAGCCAGTGTTTCGTTGCTGCGTTTGTGCTCGTTCATGGGAAGGAGTATGTTCTTCAAGGTAACGGAGGCATAGTTCAACGTGACACCACAGCAATGCTGGTGCTTGCTGTTTGGTCGGGGGGAAAGGCTTTGTTCTTCAAGAAGGAGTATTTCTAGGTACCATAGGCAAGTGCTTCGTTGGCTGTTTTGTCTGTGGGAAGGCTTGTGTGTTTGTCAAAGGAAGTGATGTATTTGCTATGTGGCTACAGCCTATCAGGAAAGCGTCTTTGGTTTGCCTGTTTTGTGTGGGAAGTTCTCTGTTCTTAAGGAAGGGAGTTATCTTCTTACTGTACCATATTGCAATCACTTGTGGCGGTCTGATTGTGCTGGCTGGCGGAAGGACTTTGTTCTCAAGGAAGGAGGATTCTAGCGCTACCAGCAAGCACTTGAAGCCGATTTTGGATTCGATGGAAAGGCGCTATTTCTAGGTCACCACTAACAAGCCGCATTGTAGCTGTTTCTGTTGTGGGAAGGAGTATTTCTAGGTACCATAGCAAGTGCTTACCGCTGGTGTTGGGGGGAAAGACTTTGTTCCTCAGGAAGGGCGTATTACTTACGGTGCCCATAGGCAAGTGCTGTCTTTGCGTGTTTTGCGTCGTGGAAAGGCTTGGTTCCTCAAGGAAGGAGTATTTTCGAAGTGCTACCATCAGCAAGTGCTTCCTTGCCTGTTTGTTGTGCGGAAGGCTTGTTCTTCAAGGAAGGAGTCTTTCTAGGTAAACATAATAAGTACTTGGTTGCCTGTTTTTGTCGTGGGAAGGCTTCGTTCTCAAGGAAGGAGTTATTCTAGGTAACATAGCAAGTGCTTGTTTGCTGTTTTGTCGTGGAAATGCTCTTGTTCTCAAGGAAGGAGTAGTTTCTAGGTACATAGCAAGTGCTTATTGCTGTTTTGTTGTGGGAAGGCTTTGTTCTCAAGGAAGGAGTATTGTAGGTACCATAGCACAGTACGTGTTGCTGGTTGTGTCGTGGGAAGGCCTTTGTTCTCAAGGAGGAGTATTTCTAGGTACCATAGCAAGTGCTTGTTTGCTGTTTTGTCGGTGGGAAGGCTTTGTTCTCAAGGAAGGAGTATTTCTAGGTTACATAGCAAGTGCTTATTGCTGTTGGTTGTGGGAAGGCTTTGTTCTCAAGGAGGAAGTATTTCTATGGTCCATAGCAAGTACTTGTGCTGTTTTGTCGTGGAAGGCTTTGTTCTCAAGGAAGGAGTATTTCTGTACCCATAGGTACCGTTTTGTGGGAAGGCTTTGTTCATACAGCAAGTATTGTGCCTGTAAGCTGTTTTGGTCCATGGAAAGGAGTATTGTTCTAAGGAGTTACCTTAGCCAAGTGCTTGTTGCTTTGTTTAATGGACGGATTGTGGGGTAAGGCTTTGTTGCTCAGGATGTGGGAGCTTCGTCTGATAGCTGTCGATGAGAAGAAAAATTACTCTGGCATGAAAAGAAATCGACTCAGAATAGGACTGGTCATGTCTGATCTGTGAGGAAAAATCTCAGCTAAAAGCGTGTTGGTGCCAGTCCCCTGGTTCTCCTGGACATGTCTCCCTGACCAAGAGATGGTTTAATGTCACTAGATTCCGTGGTTAAGAGGTCATGGGTTCCAATTTCTCAATCAACCCCATTTATTTTGTGGGATTTTTCTGCCTGACCCAGCTTCTATGCAGACGATGAGTTCTGCTATGGGCTCAGTGTTGTCAAGACTGACCACACATTCAAGGTTTCATCCACGTAATTGCTGTGTCTCACGGAGAATGTTGCTCAGACACTTCAGATCACAACTGTAAAGTGTCTGTGCTCGTATCTATTGGGTTGGGCATGGTTGATGCCTTGGATATGTATGTGAAAGATGCATTGGAATACAGCCCTGTCATGCGGTCTCAGCCCAGAATGGAAATCCATAGCATCATCACATTCTCATCATCCTCATCGGATCATTATTGAAAAAATGTTTCTGAAAGAATAGATTCACAATTGTTTATCTGATGTAAGATTTTACGGGAAAGAAAGATTTTTTACAAAGTTTCTGGGCATTGTTTTCAGGAGGTGGGTATTTTAAAGAGACGTTGTGAATTTTTTTTTTCTTTGATGACTTTTGAGCTGACTTCAGCCTGGTGACAGCCTTGATATGGGCTCTTTGCGTTTGGGGCTGGCTGTAAGCAACATTACCTTCCTATCCAAGAAATGTCTCAAATTCTCTATCCCTTCAAATCCTGCTCTGAGGGACGTCAGTTTTGATTTCCTTGCCATATCTATGCTCTTGATGCGGTTCTGTCGGGACACCAGTTTTGGCTGTTTCATGGGGACTGTCTTTGGACGACGAGGGGCACCCTTCAGAGCTAACGCAGTTATTGTCAATCAGTAAGTGATTATTGTCATCAGTAGGGGGCAGTGGAAGGTGATGTTCTGCAAATGTGATCAGAAAAGGCACCATCTGAACGCCGCCGAAAAAAACGACTTGGCAGCACGTGCAGCGTCTCCTGTGGTGGGTCGCCTCATGGCGACCTTGAACATTGCCTGATCCCTGGGTTTGACGGTGCCCACGACTTTGGCAGGACAAGCAGGATGTGGCTGTGGACGGGGAGCTAGAATGAATGTGGGCAGTGCCACTCCAGGTGGCATAGTTGAAGAGGCACCAAAACAAAACGAAAAAGAAAGAAAAACACAGAATTGAAAAGAAATTACACTGCACTGCATTGATATACTGTTTTACTGAATAGTTAGCCCATGATTTTGTTTAGAAATTCTTATCATAAGATAATGCAGTGTACTGCAGTACAACACCACCGTAACAATACAGTTCAGTCTAGTGTGTTGCAACAATCAAAGATAGAACAACGCCATCATGACCAATACAGTTCAGTCTAGCGGTGGCAACAATCATAATTACACAGTTCCCCCCCCCCCAAAAGTCTAGCGTTGGCAACAATTTTCAAAGATAAGAACAACCCCAATCATACAATACAGTTCAGTCTAGTTGTGGCAACCAATCAGCAAAGATAAGTACACCCACCACCATCCACCAACAGTTCATCAGTCTAGCGTTTGACAACCAGACAAAGGAGATAAGGTACCCCCAACAACAAACTTCCACTTACAGTTTCAGTCTAGCATGGGACAGCAATCAATTGGAGATGAGTAGAGAAAAAAAAAAAAAAAAGGACTATGTGTGTGCAAGAAGGGGGGGGGGGGGGGACAGTTTGCTGGAGCTGGTACCCAAGCTACAGAGACAGGGAACACTGGTTTGCAACAGCTCGCAGGGAGACAGCAGTGCGGATCAGGGAGTGGGGGAGGGGGGGAGGATGGCGGGACCAATGGGAAGGTGGGCGCTGTACACTCCTGATGTTAATGCGCCAGGGTGCTGGGCATGGAGTTTCCACGTCACCTTTGTTGAGGTGGTACAGTGGGAACATAAACCTGTGTTGAGGGGGTACATGGGGACATTCACCTAGTGTTGAGGTGGGTACTTGGGACATCCACCCTGGTTTGAGGTGGGTAACATTGGGACCTCATTTGTTGAGGTGGGTACATTGGGACATCACCGGTGTTGAGGTGGGGGACAGGTTTGGGACATTCACCTGTGGTTTCTAGGTGTATCACTTTGGGCCATCACCTGTGTGGAGGTGGGTCATTGGGACATCACCTGTGTTTGTGGGTAACATTGGGACATCATCTGTGTTGAGTGTGGGTATACATTGGACATTCGATTGTGTTGAGGTGGGTACCAATTGGGACATCATTTTGTTTTGAGGTGGGGGTACATTTGGGACATCACCTGTGTTGAGGTGGGTTATACCATTGGGACATCACCTGTGTTGAGCTTGGGATGGTACATTGGGGGACATTGGGACCCACTGTGTTGAGGTGGATACATTGGGACATCACTCTGTTTTGAGGGTACATTGGGACATCACCTGTTGTTGAGTGGGGGTACATTGGGACCCATCACCTTTTGTTGGGTGGTGGGGAACATGGGACATCACCTGTGTTGAGGGTGGGTACATTGGGGACATCACCTTTGTGTTGAGGTGGGTCCATTGGGACATCACTTTTGTTGAGGTGGGTACATCATGGGACACATCACCTGTGTTGAGGTGGGTACACTTGGGACATCACCTGTGTTGAGGTGGGTACCATTGGGACATCACCTGTGTTATCTTGGGGGTTACTTGGGACTCACTGTGTTGAGGTGGGGTATACACTGGGACATCACCTGTGTTGAGGTGGGTACATTGGGACATCACCTGTTGTGTGAGGTGGGTACATTGGGACATCACCTGTGTTGAGGGGGGTACATTGGGACATCACCTGGGAGGTGGGTACATTGGGACATCACCTGTGTTGAGGTGGGTACATTGGGGACATCACCTGTGTTTGAGGTGGGTACATTGAGACAGGGGTTCATGTTCACAATGATATGTTTAATAATATGGAGTTCTCACACCGACTGTTTGGGTGGATACATTGAGACAGAGGTTCTGTTCACAATGATATGCTGTTTAATGATGCAATCAAACAGCGCCGGAGGAGATTATTTATGCAAGAAGAAGAGCCTCTTTTTGCGTCTCTAACAACAGATAAAACACTTGCATTCTCTGTAACACTTTCAGTTTGTAGTATGTTTCCTACATTACAATGCCCAAGAACTGTGTTTTATGGAGAGTTACAGGCTTTGAAACTTTCTCTGTTTTCTTTTTTCATAAAGTGTTCATTTGGCTATACAGCAATTTATGTGACTTCTTTTTTTCTCATTTTTTTTTTTCTTTTTTTTACTTTTTTTTTTACAAAGCCATGTGTTCAGAAATTTCTTGTTCTGAAAGGATAACTTGGAAACTGCCCCCAAACCAATTTGTGTCGTTCCTCTCTGGGTGAAGATAATTATATTCCTTAAAAATAGCAGTTGTTTCCTACATCAGAGCTATTTCCTGCCAGATGATTTGCATCATGGTCAGCTTGGTGGTGCTTGTTCTGACGCAGGTGCTCAAACAGTGTGCCAGCTGATGAGTGATGAGAAGATCAACAGTGAAGCGCAGCAGCCACGGCCATGATTGTGTGCGGCTGAGATCATCAGTAACATCAGGCTCTTCCGTGGGTAGACCCTATCTATGCCATTGTGCATCTTCCGCTGGTGTCTCCCCTATCCTGCGGAAGCTGCAAGCCGGAGCTCTGTGTGAGTAAGTTGCAGACTGTTGGGTGTAAATCCAATGTATTGTGGTTGATGTGGGTTGAGTTGAGAAAGTCATTGGTTTCAATCCACCTTCCATATACAGGTGTGGCTGATGTAGGTTGAGAAGTCATTGTTTAAATCCACCTACAGTGGTCAGGTGTGGCTGATGTGGGTTGAGAAGTCATTGGTTTAAATCCCATCAGAGGCATTCATTGGTGGGATTTTGGGGGCTCCAGCTGCTCCTACCACAGCTGAGTGGACAGTAGGCTGAAAGGAGAAGACAGGCACCAACGCATTTGCGATTAGTTCTAGACCTAAGTCAGTGGTCAATAGGCTGAACTGGGAAGACAGGCACCACACATTTGCAATTAATTCTACACCTAGCTGAGTGGACAGTAGGCTGAAAGGGGAAGGACAGGCACCAAGACAGGCACCACACATTTGCGATTCATTCTCTGAATGGACATGTCTCGAAGGACGTTTTTTTTTTTTTTTTTTCAAACCTCCTGATTAACATTGCAGGTGTCTATGTCTCTCAGGCATGGTTGACTCCTGACTATGTTACGCGAAAGGAAGCCAAGAGTTGCAGGCTCGGTTATGAACTGTGAAGTCTTAGAATGGATCTTCATAGCGTCATCATCCCCACCCACACTGATAAGTATTTTCAAAAAAAAGAAAAAAAAAAAAAAAAGCAAGAAACTCCAATGTTGTGTTGTGTCATGACTCTTCTCCTTACTCCACACTTGTCCATGAGGACTGTTGTGTGAATGGGTCGCGCTAGGGCCCTCAGGAGAGGGACGCTCACACACACACTGTTAGTGTCATCAACAAGGGGCATAACTGCTAGCACATGCTGGGTCAGAGAGGCACTACGGAGCACTGCCAGAGTGACAGGGCAGCAGTGAAGTGTCTCCGTTGGTGGGCTGCCTCCTGGTGACATGAAACACGGGTTGCTCCTTGCCAGCCACTGTGCTGCGCGGCAGCAACAGGACGGACCTCAGCATGGCGGCACCAAGGGAAGTCAGAAGGAGCTGCATGGAGAGGAGGCCTTTAACGGAGGGGAGGGGTGGATGGTGGGGTGTAGGAGGAAAGGGGGAGGGAGGGTACAGAAACATTAGGTGGCGGGAGAAAGAAAAGAAGAAAAAAACAAAACAAGAAAAGTCAGCAGTTAGTCAGATTTTTGACAGAAATATATGATATACTGAAGTGACAGAGTGATTTTGACAGTGTTGCTATCCCTATCTTAAGTGACAGAGCTGATTGTGTGCTGTGTGTGCTGTCCTGTCTTAAAGTGACAGAGCTGATTGTGTGCTGTGTGCTGTCCCCATCTAAAGTGACAGAGCTGATGTGTGGGGTGTTGCTGTCCCTGTCATAAAGTGACAGAGCTGTTTGTGTGCTGTGTTGCCGTCCCCCATCATAAAAGTGACAGAGACGATTGTGTGCTGTGTTGCTGTCCCCATCATAAAGTGACAGAGCTGATTGTGTGCTGTGTTGCGTCCCTGTCTTAAAGTGACAGAGCTGATTGTGTGCTGTGTTGCTGTTCCTGTCATAAAGTGACAGAGCGATTTGGTGGCTGTGTTAAAGCTGTCCCCTGTCATAAAGTGACAGAGCTGATTGTGTGCTGTGTTGCTGTCCCATCTTAAAGTGGACAGAGCTGATGGTGTGCTGTGTTGCTGTCCCTGTGATAAAGTGACAGAGCTATTGTGTGCTTGTGCTGTCCCTGTCATAAAGTGACCAGAGCTGATTTGTGGATGTGTTGCATTCCTGCTTTAGCGAGCAGTACATTCTTGTGCTGTGTAACAAGCTACACAAGATCGTGGACCCTGCCCCACTCATGACCCCCTACATCCATGACATCCTGACACAGGTAAGCCCCCAGAGATCTCTCCATGGGCTGTCTCCTTTTGTCATGCAGGGTACAAACTGTCCCTGTCAGGGGGTGTGCTGGTGCCATTTGTCTGTGCCCAGATGATCATTGTTGCACATTTGAGCCAACGTGTTTTGATTCTTTGGAAATGTATTTAGATTTGCAGGAAAAGATATGCATTTTTCGTGAACATCTTGTGTGTACTCACTTTTTAACATTCTGCTGACTTTAAAGAGAGCTGAAAATCAACATTGGAGGGGACATGTTCAAGCTCAGTGACAAAAAAAACAAAACAAAATTTATCACACAGAAGAAAATGTTAATTCGTGAAAGGCAGAAGTGAATGCCCTGTCAGAGAGGCAGAATTTCTGTTGTCCTGTGCTTATTTTAGCACAGTTAAGTTAGCGCACAGTCAGTTTGCTCATTGCTGAACTTAACATTACATCTCTAGTTGCTATGCTCTTGCCAGATGTGCTACATTCAGACGATGCTGGAAGAATCCTCACCCAGTGAGCAACGCGGGAACAAGTCTCAAGAGCTTGAAGCATACAAGGTCAGTTTCGTCTGTTGCATTTCACCAGAATAGTTATAGCAGTGCTCTAAGGATGATAAAAAAAGAAACTCGAAAAATAAAAATCACAGTAATGTGAAGAGCAAATGTATTTGGAGATTGTTTCAGTGTATGCATAGATGTGTGTATGTTCATGGTTTTTTTTTTATCCCCTGTGTGAATATGTGATGTAATGTAGTAAATGGTAGTAAGGGAAAGGTGGTAATGTTGGTGGAGGGGAGGGGTGATGCGAGGGTGGAGAACAGACTAACCAAGTGGCAGGTTATGGAACAAGAGAGGAAAATAGGAGATGTACAGAAATTTAACTCTGTGCGATATGAATACAGCTTGCTTCTGTTACTACTCAGCTCTGTGTTTTTTTCAAAGTGAGATATTGTTCACTTCAATCACTGACCACCCTTTCGTCCTTGCCTAATCAGTATAGTGGATTATTTCATTGTTTGTCATTTCAGCAAAATCCATAGCAGCATTGTCACCCAGGGTGTTTCTGCCAGCTGTGGAGAGCTGCTACCCCACTCTGCTGGACTCTCGGGAGACAGGTGAGAGCTGTTGGGTGTGTCTGGTGTGTGTGCATTGTGTGTGTGTGGGGTGTGTGTGTGTGTGTGTGTGTGTGTGTGTGGTGTGTGTGGATGTGCATGTGTGTTGTAAGTATTTGTATGTTGTGCTCAGTTTACAGTTATGAAAGACTGAATTGCTTTCATTTTCAAAATGTTGGGGCCGTGAAGAGAAGACACACGGTGCAAAACTTGTGTCCGTTTCCAGACGATAATGAAAAATTGTATTCCATATTAATTGTGTACTGTCTTCAGTCTCCCCCTTTTGGTGGAACTGAGCTTGTTGTGCACATACTGCACAGATGACTTGGATGTATCAGGCATAGGATATCGTTTTCACTGTCCGTAGTGAAATGGAAGGCTCGTTGCTAGTCCTGTCTCAAGATATTTCAGGGCACATTAGTTGGTTTATTTTCTGCATGGTGGACTGGCCCTATCAGGCAGCATGTCATTTCAGTGTCATTCATGTCTTCGCTTGTACTAGACTGTTGTTGTTACATTGGACAGCAGGGTGATGTGAATAGTGCGTCTGATGTTGGGTTGCTGGGGTCAACAGGAGAGCATCACCAGCCTGCTGAGGGTGCTGTGTCAGCCCCTGGGGAACCTGACGCGGGAGGGACCTCCACCCTCAACCATTCAGCAGCTGCTGCTGGAGTCTTCCTGGGAGCCCTGGACTTCAGGGTGACCCAGCGCAAGGTGAGAACCTGGCCTGCTGCCACACAGCCCGGGCCGGATTGGGGATGGCCTAGACTCCCTTCAGGTGTAAGGAAAGTAATCTGTCAACATATCATTGTGGTGGCTGTGTGGTGTGGTGTTTGTGTGTGTGTGTGTGTGTGTGACATGTGACGTGTGTGGTGTGTGTGTGATGTGTGTGTGTGATGCATGTGTGTGTGATGTGTGGAGGGGGGGAAGGGATGATGAGCTGAGTTTATATATCATTAATGCATGCAGAAAGAAGCAAAATCAAATTTCATTACTCATTTTGCACCACAAACAGGGGAACAAACTGAATGTTCTATCAAAACTCTTTGCAATCTGTGGCCAGTTTGCTAAAATTAGCCAAAGTTTCATGGCTAGGTCAGTTTCAAGATTACACTGCTAAACCATCTTAACACTTCTGACCAGAACGCTATGCCTGTGTCTGCTTCCCTCTGTGCTAGGGCCAAACGCTGGCCAAGGCACTCAAGTCAGCTCTCTCGTGTTCACCTTTTTGGAACTGACAACAACACACAATTGTTCTCTTCTCCATTTAGTCTCTTGCTCTAATACCCTCTGCAGCAGTACTGTTGAATCTTGATTTGTCCAGCTTTATCCATCCACAGATTCATTCATAGTGGCAGACAGAACGAAATGTCCTCTGACCATGTCAGTTAACTGTCGATAGACTTTCTACTGCACAACTGTGGTTAGAACCTCCCACTTTGCAAGTGCAAGCATGACACAAAACTGTGATCAGACAGCCACTGGCCCCTGGCCAGTGTTTGACCATGACGGAAAAGATGGGAAGGGAGGACTCGATGGCAGCTGGAGTCTGTTCCATGAAGCTGGGTCTCAGTAGTGTATATAATTGATGACGCAATTTATCATTCATCACTTGACTGAAAGGTGTTCGATCACTCCCGCCATAAGGTTTGTTTAAAGATTCTCTCTGGTATGTTTTAAGCAGATCCTGACGTGTCTAAGAATACAAAGAACTTCTACATAGGTGGCGCACATATAGGCACGAAGGGGTTCATAATCTGTTTTTTTCACAGCTACATGGACATAAGATAAGTCGCTCTTCGTCTTTGTGTGTACTGTCCTAAATGTTAAAATGTTACCTATTTTTAGTTTCACTGAAGAAGACCCAAGAGGTTCGAAATGCATCTGTCTTGTGTACTTTGTTAGCAATGTCCTCGGCGGCGAAACTAACCCCCACTCTTTCTAAACGTTTTTTTCAAGCATGACACCTTTATCATCTGGTTTGTTGCATGACATTATTGGTATTTCTTTTAGTTTGTAACAATGTGACTTTCACAGTATATATGTGGAACCGGCCAAACACGTTCTAACAGAACCATTTCCATATTTATTTCAAAAGCATGATTTTTTTTTACATTTTAATTATTTTTCTTCTAGGAATTCACATGTGAAGGTAGTCGTTCATAATGAAAATACAGCTGTGCAGGCACACAAATATATTCAGTGTTTCTTGTGAACGTCGTAATTTACTATACTCCACCCTCAGCCCACACTCCCTTTGCAGTTCAATCAGCAGTCTGGTACCATGATCTCATTTCATTCTGTATGTTTCCTCCCCTCCCCTTTTCCCCCCACAAGACACAAGAGGGAGAGTGTACATGATGTTTCCATTCAGTGTGGTTGATTGGCAGGCGGTGAGCGGGGAGGTGGATGACAAGACAGAGGGTGCGGTGATTGACAACCATCGTCTCCATGGTGCTGAAGATGACGGAGGGAACTCTCCGCCCCATGCTGCTCAAAGTCAGTGAAAAAGATAAGAAATGATACACACACACACACATACCGCACACCTACACACACGCACAAACACACACACACACAACACACACACACACACACACACACACACACACACATGCACTCTCTCACGCACACACACACACACACACACACACACACACACACACACACACCACACACACACACCCCAACCACACACACACACACACTTTTTTTTCTTAACCCTCGAACATGCATGGATTTTACTTTGACAGTGTGAGAGCCCTGATGAGTGATATGTAATAGGGAGCCCTGCGGGGGTTGGGTTATAAACAGCAAGAAAGAAGATGCACAAGGTGGACAATAATTAAATCCACAATGAAGCAAGGGATTCTTTTACTACCAAGTTTTATGTATAAACTATTTAGACAAGCCATTTCATTTGGTTTGGGTTGATTCGGTTTGGTTTTAAGAAAGTCATGAAATTTAAGTGTGCTTGCATTTGTGTGCATGTGCATGTGGACATGTGTATGTATACTAATCTATTAGTGTGTGAAATCAGTGAGCATGTGGGATCAGTTATTTTCTTTGGTTCTTGCTTCCTGCATAGTAATTTGCCTGTCACAAAGAGACCATGAAAGGGTCTTTAAAACTCCTCGCTTCTATTTCGGCTGGGGAGTTTCCTCCCTGGATCTCCCCAGGGTATTGCTCCTGGACCCCACTAGGCCAAGGCAAGCCCTAGACCACCGCGTCTGTTGGACCTCACTAGGACCAAGGCAGCCCATAGACCACAGTCTGTTGGACCCCTCTGGGGCCAAGGCAGCCCGTAGGACCACAGTCTGTTGGACCCCCTGGGGGCCAAGGCAGCCGTAGACACAGTCTGTTGGATCCCTCTGGAGCCAAGCAGCCCATAGATCACAGTCTGTTGGATCCCTATTGGGGCCAAGGCCAGCCCATAGACCACACTCTGTTGGATCCCTCTGGAGCCAAGCAGCCCCATAGATCACAGTCTGTTGGATCCCTCTGGGGCCAAGGCAGCCAGCGTAGACCACAGTCTGTTGGATCCCTCTGGAGCAAACAGCCCGTAGATCACCAGTCTGTTGGATCCCTCTGGGGCAAGGCAGCCCATAGACCAACAGTCTGTTGGATCCCTCTGGGGCAAGCACCCATAGACCACAGTCTGTTGGATCCCTCTGGGGCCAGCCCATAGAGACACAGTCTGTTGGATCCCTCTGGGCCCAAGGCAGCCCATTGACCACAGTCTGTTGGATCCCTCTGGGGCCAAGGCAGCCCACCCTTGACCCACAGTCTGTTGGATCCCTCGGGGCCAGCCCGTAGACCACAGTCTGTTGGACCCTCTGGGGCCAAGGCAGCCCATTGACCACAGTCTGTGGATCCCTCTGGGGCCAAGGCAGCCCCTAGACCACCATCTGTTGGACCCCTCACTAGGCCAAGGCAGACCATAGACCACATTCTGTTGGACCCCTCAGAGCCAAGGCAGCCCGATAGACCACAGTCTGTTGGATCCCTCTGGGGCAAAGGCAGCCCATAGACCACAGTCTGTTGGACCCCTCTGGGCCAAGGCAGCCCATAGACCACAGTCTGTTGGACCCTCTGGGCCAAGGCAGCCCATAGACCCACAGTCTGTTGGGACCCTCTGGGGCCAAGGCAGCCCATAGATCACAGTCTGTTGGATCCCTCTGGGGGACCAAGGCAGCCACGTAGATACCACCTAATCTGTTGGACCCTCTGGGGCCAAGGCAGCCCATAGACCACAGTCTGTGGACCCTCTCCAAGTTGTGAGGCAGAGTGCCCTAAGGTGTGGTACCTCAGTTTGTGTCTGTTCATAGATCCCTCTGAGTGATAACCTCAGTGTGAGGCACTTCAGTCTGCCCTAACCTAGTGATGACCTCAATTGTGAGGCACTTCATAGCCCTATCTAGTGGTGACCTCAATTGTGAGGCATTCATTGCCCTAATCTAGTGGTGACCTCAGTTGTGAGGCACTTCATTGCCCTAATCTAGTGATGACCTCAATTGTGAGGCACTTCATAGCCCTATCTAGTGGTGACCTCAATTGTGAGGCACTTCATTGCCCTATCTAGTGGTGACCTCAATTGTGAGGCATTTCATTGCCCCTGTCTAGTGGTGACCTCAATTGTGAGGCACTTCATTGCCCTGTCTAGTGGTGACCTCAATTGTGAGGTACTTCATAGCCCTATAGTGTGGTGACCTCAATTGTGAGGTACTTACATGCCCTATCTAGTGGTTGACCTTCAGTGGTGAGGCATTCATTGCCCTATCTAGGGTGACCAAGTGGCGATTCACCGTTCCATGGTGTGGGTCACTGGTGAGGGCATGTAAAGGTGGTCGGTATCAGAAAGCTTATGGGGACTGTCATAGGGAGAAGGCTGCAGCAGGGAAAAGGAGGATGTCCTATGATGGCAGGCTCCATGACAGATCAGTTATTGTCATCTGTAGGTTTACTTTGTGGTTGGTGTCATGTGCAAGTAGGAATAGTTTTCCACTGAAACTGAAGTAATACAACATCAGTGTGGTGTCTCCTCATGTGGGTTGCCCCATGATGTCCTGGGATTGACCATTCCAGCAGACTGTGAATGCTGGGGCTGGACGGGTTTTGTGGCAGCGTCACAGTGGCTGAAATCCCCCTAACTGGCACAGAAAATGAGACAGTGACCAAAAAAAAAAAAAAAAAAAAAAGTAATTCATCGTGAAGGGTTATATATATGTGATTTGTTGGCTGTTTGGCGTCATGCTTAATGCAACATGTCAGTCAATGATATTCACAGTTTGCTCAATGAATGAAAGGGATGTACTTTATGAGTCTTTTGCCACAGCAAATGGAGAAGTTGTTAGATTTCCCATATAAAACGTCGATCCTCCAAGTAGCAGCTGCAGCATTTCTGTCCATGTCTTTGCCAAATTGTGTTGTTAACAGTCCACACTTTGTCTTCTGCAGATTTTGAGTGGGCAACCAAGGAGCGTAAACAGATCGGGTGATTTGGGATCGGGGATCACCTTCTACCGGCTGGCAGACAGGTACTTTCCTAGGGACGCCAAAGGTCAGCAGTTGTGTGTGTGTGTGTGTGTGTGTGTGTGTGGTGGTGTGTGTGTGTGTTGGTTTGTTTATCAGTGTTGTTGTATGTGTGTGACAATGTGAGAGTGGTAGTCAGGTTATTTTAATTTTGTGTGTGGTATGTGTGTGTGTGTCATTATCTATGTCTCTGCATGTGTGTGACAGTGTGAGAGTGATGTAGTCAGATTTATTTTAATTTTGTATTTTGTTGGGGGGGGGGTGGGGTGGGGATGGGGGGGGATACAAAGAACAGACAACTGGCAAGTGGCTTGAAGAAAACCAAGGCTGTAAGTACAATGTGTGGTCTGCAGTATGTATTACATATGGTGAGCACAGATGTTCTGAAGAGTGTTTGCTGAAACTTCATCCCGTATTTTTTCTGTTGACTTAATTGAAAGCCCTAGAGAATAAGTTTCACGGCGTCCTGTGCTGTCATTTCGTGCTGCCGCTGTTGTTTGTTTGGTTTGACTGCGGCTGCTGATTCTGTGCTGCCACCCCTAGACTCTGCAGTGATGCTGTCAGCTGTGTGGATAACTGCTTCAAAGTGATGCGTCCTCTGTGACCTGCAGTATGCATATCAGCTATTTAGCATAACTGGCAGTAGCTAATCAAGCTATTTAGCATAAATCCACTGTAAAACAAAACTTGGGTATAATTTCACCGGTACAGCAGGTCGAAACAATGTCAAAATGCATGTTAGTTTCGAAAAGAAAGGTGGAAAAGTGTGTGACTACGAGAACTGAAGTCAGTCAGTTTTTAAGCAAAGGTGTTTGTACTTGCCATACTAGTTTTTGAAAGAAAGTGGAAAATTGCGTGACTACGAGAGCTGAAGTCCAGTCAGTTTTGTAGCAAAGTGTTTGTACTGCCCTACAATCAGCTGAAGGGGCATTGTCAAACATTTGGTATGTCTTGATATTTGGCGTTCTTCATTTATCTGTCTTCTTGAAAAGAAAGAAGAACAGAAAAGTTTTGAATCAAAACATTGGCATATCTGACCTGTTACTGTGTTTTTTCCAGCCTGGCGGGGAGACTCAAGGGTTCTCTTCCTGCGTGTTTGCTGCACACATTTTCAAGCATGCGGCCACAGCCTATGGGACCAGCTGCACGATGCCAAAGCAGTAACAAGTTCATGAAATGAAATTCCGGTGTGTGCCATCTGGCCTAGGTGTCAAAGGGCAGTATTTTAACGCCCTTGGTCACTCTTTTTTAAATTATATATATATTATTCTTTTTTTTTAGGAAAATTCCTTTCTTGCTTGAACTTACTAACAAAAAAAAAAAAAAGGAGGTGGACGTAGCATGGAGAAAAAAAAATCTATGATGATGAACATTAAGATGACCACTGTAACAAAGGTGAAGCAGTTCTCAGCAGTCTGTTGTGATGATGAAACTGTGCGGTCACATCCAATAGAGTATATGACTCAGTTTGTGTTCTTTCAGGCACCAGAAAAGACGCGTGCTTTCTTTATGTTCTCAGTGGTGGTAGGATACCGGGTGTACTGGGGACAGACGTTGATCTCTTGGTCAGAATGTTGTAGAATTCAACTTGTGTTGTGACACCCTGAATATAAACGGCAATTTGTTTTGTCCCCCCATCTTAACTTTCTACATTGTGGAAGTTCTAAGTGTAGTCTTTGCAGCAGGAACCATCCCTTCGTCCTCTGGAATGGTTACTTCCCATTACTATGCTGTCTTTGATGGATGTGACTATAAGCTTTTGATATTAATTTCTTATGGTTTGTTTGTTTTTGTTGTTGTTGTTTTTATTTTTATTTGTTTTGTTTTGTTTTTTTGGTCCCCGTTTTTTTTTTCTTTTGTGTTTGTTTGTTTGCTTTCAGGAATGTGTTTGTGTATCTCATCAGATTAATTGCATGGCTACTTTATTTCCAAGGTCCCTTTCCTGAGGAGAGGACAAGAAGGCAGAAGACTTACTTCCGCCCTGCTTAGCAGGTATGGTTTCCTGCAGGAAGATGTGTGTGTTCAAATACCCCGAACTACTCTCAACAAGGAGCGCTTTCACCTTTCTCTGCAGCCTCTTCTGGATCGGTTTGTTCAGGGTTCCTTTCCTGTGGGGAGAAGGAAATCGGGCATCAGCTTGTGTTGTGGTGACGTCATGGAGAAGGAGAAGGAGGGGGATAAGGGGGGGGGTATGGGGCCTTTGTGTTTGCCAGTGCGGTGGACTTGGGCCAGGGTCCAGGGATGTGTGTGTCAGTTCCGGTGTGGTGAAAGGGACTGGGGGAACCTGTGATGCGCCTTTGTCTCTGAGTGTGGTGTCTACTGTGGTAAGTGTGAAATACACATGGAAAATGGCACGAAACTACGAGGGGTGATTCTCTTTCACACTGTGTCGTCGAGTTTTAGATTTGTTTTTTCTTGTTCTCTTCTCTTCTGCAGTTAAGACAGGTTTGTTCGTCCGTCGAAAATTCTGTGATTGTTTTTGTATTATTGTAGTCCCTTTTGCTGGGTTTTCCAGCTGTTATTGCTGGTTGGGATATTTTTTAGTTGACCCTATTACTACATTTTTTGATTGAGGTTTTTTGTGCATTATAGGGTTGTCTGTAAATCAACAATACAAACTTAACTATCACAGATTATATTACTGGGTTTTGTGATGTGTATGTGTGTGTTTTGTTGTTGTTTCACTTTAATGTCTCCCCATTTTAAAGTGATTACAGATGGATCGTATAATGGGAGGGGGGGGGTTGGGGGGTGGTCGTTGTATGTGTGTGCTAAATTTGTGCATTGCGTGTGTGTGTGTAACGTCGTTTCTTTTTGTATAAGAGGGGTTGTTTAAAGTTAAAGTGGCTGACTGGACTGCATAATTGATGTAGGTAATACCTAACAAAGAAACGCCATAATTATTTAACCTTTTAGCTTCAATGTCTGGAAAAAAAAAGTCGATCTATCATGTGAAACATAATACCAAGGCTTTGGCACGGTATTTACTTCGGGGGACAGTTCTAGTACAAGGTGAGATCCACAAGAGTTCCCTCCACCACCAGAGTAACCTTTTTGCGCAGGGTTCGAAGTGAATTAAACACCCATCTGCGAATAGTTATTACCTTTCTAGATATCGGACTTGTCGAAGCTAATGAGTCTTGGGCTGGAGGTCGGATGTGGTTTTATACCAATATCTGATAAATGGACTGCTGTGTCTTCAGTACCTCGGAAACTGTATAAAGGAGCTCTATTATCAGGGTAACATTGATGGGCAACAGACTGTCAGTGCACCGGGCCTTCAATATGGCAAGCGGTTTCCAAGCCAAGCTTGGCTCAACTTTTCATTTGTTGAAATTCACAATGGGATGGGCAACACA
>JADBJO010026224.1:20000-22770 GCA_016801955.1 Conus betulinus | reverse complement strand
GTCTTATCTTTTCATGGTTCGCATGTCTTCAGGAATGAGACGAACGCATGTAATACGTGTCTGCATATGTCTTTGATATATTTCTGGACCTTTTCCCCGTAAGCTGTATATCCTGCTGGCACAGGTAAGCTGGGGTGTGACGTGAGACGGTGTGCTGGACCTTGCTGGGGTTGACTGGTTGTTTTGGACATATGAATGTGTGTGTGATGTGTGTGTGTGTGTGTGTGTGTGTGTGTGTGCGTGGCGTGCGTGCGTGGCGTGTGCGTGTGTGGTGTGTGTGTGTGTGTGTTGTGGTTGTGTGTGTGTTTGTGTGCGTGTGCGTGCGCGGGTGCGTGGCGTGATTACGTGATTACGTGCGTGCGTGCGCGCGCATGCGCGCGCGCGCGCGTGTGTTGTGTGTGTGTGTGTGTGTGTGTGTGTGTGTGTGTGTGCGTGCGGTGTGTGTGTGTGTGTGTGTGTGTGTGTGGTGTTTGGTGTGTGTGTGTTTCCACCAGACTCATCCTTCCTCTGGATTTCATTGTCTTCATTGCTCTGTCTGTTGTTTCTTTCTCATTCTGTCTGCTATTCTGGTCGCTGGATTAGGAAAATTATTCGAGTTTAACGTTTAGAGTTATTTGTTGGATAGTTGTATTGATCTTTGATTCCGTCCCCCAGGGGTTTCATTTTTAATGTAACAGTTTTCATTTCAGTGTGTGACAGTCTAGATGTGTTGACGTCCATATCTCAGCAGCAGCTGTGGGCCCGTGATCAGCTCGTTATCGACAATTTAGCATTGATATTGAGCTGAGTATGGATCACAGAGACAGCGTGAGTCCATACTGGGCTGACAAGATCACACAGACAAATCATGGGTCACACAGACAGAATCATGGGCACACAGACAGAATCATGGGTCAACACAGACAGACAGAATCAGTGGATACTGGGCTGACATGGGTCACACAGACAGCCAGAACCAGTCCACGCTGGGTTGACGTGGATTAGACAGACAGACAGACAGAATCAGTCCACACAGGGGCATACTTGATCATCCACACAGGTAAAATGAGATCGATGACGTCTTTCATTTATTAGCTCATCAAGATGTCGTTAGTTTTAGATCTGTGCACCAAGACAGATTCCAGTCAAAGCTAGAGGAAATCGGAATGCAAGACGTTTTGGGAACAGTGAAAAGGGGTTTGTCTATAACTTGATGTCAATAGCCTTCAGCATTAAACAGGGAGGTGTATGTTGAACGAATCGAACTGGTCTCATTCTAAGGAAGGTCTCCATTTCTGTGATTCGTCTACACCTTTACCTCTGATCCCAAATTTGTCCCCAAATGCTCCACATCGTGCACATACCTCACAGACGCTGGTGCTAATTTTGTATGACACATACACCTCGGGTTGACGTGCCTTCGCTTGTGCTCTTACTTTTCATTCACTTACAGAAGGAAAGCAAATATCTGACTGTCATGAAATACATCGGTTCTTTTTTTTACGGCTGACGTTGACAGTCTACAATGGCGGTGCTATGAATCTCTGCCATTTGCTGTTCTTCAGTGTTTAACAAAGTCTCTAACAAAGTGTGTCCTTGATACAGTGTCCCACCTTGTCAGTCACACACCAGTGTGTCCTGGGTAAAGTGTCCATCCCGCCCCCTAGTCTTGTTCAGATGGAACGTGAGCTCCTCTAGTACTACTATGTCATTCACCTATCGTGGTTTGGCAGAGTTGCTTAGTTCTATATGTTCCCCCTTGTAATCGATTGTTAGTGGATATTGGTTTAGTATGTATGTCATTTGAAGCACACACACACACACACACACACACACACACACACACACACACACACACACACACACACACACACACACACTCACTCACACACACACACACACACACACACACACACACACACACACACTCACACACACACACACACACACACACACACACACACACACACACACGCGCGCGCGCGCGCGCGCGTTCTTCTGTGTACATCCCCTTTCTAAGGGCTATGGCCTTTGCGAACAAACGACTTTGTTTTGTCTTCTCTCTCTCTCTCTCTCTCTCTCTCTCTCTCTCTCTCTCTCTCTCTCTCTCTGTGTCACACACACACACACACACACACACACGCACACACACACAGCACACACACACACACACACACACACACACACACACACACACACACACACACACACACACACACACTCACACACACACCACACTATCCCCCCCCCCCACACACACACACACACACACACATCTTCACTTTTTGTATTTTGCCGCGAAGGCGTGTGATCTCCCGCAGCCTTTCAATGTTAATACCAGTTAGAATCGAGGTGTTTCTTTTCCATACATTTCCCCCTAAGAAGGGATCGGAAACTACATATTATGCTGGTCACAATTCATTCATAGGATTAACTGGACTGATACCAACTTCAGCTCCAACTATGATTTATTCCTCCTGTTTTCTTCTGAGCGGTTCTTAAGCTGGACACTCATTCTGGATCTGCTATTCCTATGTAAATACTATATTCAGCCTCCCTCTCTCCGATCCTTCTCTTCTAAAATTAAAAAAAGACAAAAGACAAAAAGCCGTGTGTGTGTGTGTGGTGTGTGTGTGTGTGTGTGTGTGTGTGTGTGTGTGTGTGTGGTGTGTGTGTGTGTCTGTGCGCGCGCGCGCGCGTGCGTGCGTGCGTCCGTCCGTGCGTGCGTGCGTGAGTGCGTGCATACAGTCCTGTGTGTGTGTATGTGTGTGTGTGTGGGGGGGTGGGTGGG
>JADBJO010026224.1:0-15000 GCA_016801955.1 Conus betulinus | reverse complement strand
ATTCTAACCACTGAGCCACTAGGGACACATGGTATTTGTAGGGAAATTAAGCCTATGAAGTTCACTTTTGTTCCTCCTTGACCAGATCCAGCTTGAACACCTCTCTCGCCGCTTCTGCCATTGCTTTCAGGGCTCAGTTTTTCCCCTCCCTGCAAACTGAGAGCTGTTTCATGAGGCTGCATGCAGACGTCCTCACAAACCCCCTAGCTCTAATTTCTGCAGTGAGGACTTTGACCCGACAGCCTTCTCTCCTCAGGCTGTTTGCCAGATGAGCATACTTTTCAGTCTTTTAGATTTGAGCTGCCTCCATTCTGTTCTCATATGGCACCTTGAGCTCCCTGGCAAATCATCATCATGATCAGCTGTTTGGTTGACTGAGAGTGGACTACTATGTCTGGTCTCATGCCACTCTTGCTGATGATTCCTGCATAACTCTTCCATTCTGGGAGGTCTGCAGTGCATTCCCAGTCATCTGCCCCGTCCAGCAGACTCTGCCGGCATGTTCCGAATGGCACTGCTGCTCTTGGCTGTGATTTGCTACCTCCTGCCGTGAAGAATATTGCGGGTGCTTTTGGGAGTCCTGATTTTCCTTGTTGTAGTGTTGGGTAGTAGCCCAGACTGCTTGTACAATCCCTTTGAGCACTTGTTTGTGCCTCCATATACCTTCCTTGAGCCAGGGCTACTTTACATGAACTTAGAATATACTCTACTGTTTGGCAGAGGGGGTCTGCAGGATCGTGTTTTTCACCACTTCACCAGATTTGCATTTGAGGACAGAAGGTCATATGCAGATCTGAGAATGAAGCTGATCCTGAGAGGGGCCATGTGCCAAATGTCATTCCAGGTAAGACGTCTTTGGAGTGCATTCTGTCACGTTGTCCATTGCCCTTGCTGGCTCTGCTGGACTGCTTTTTGGTGTCTTTTGGTCTTCTTCTTTTTCATCCCCTGAATCATCATGTCTCTTTTGGCTTTTCCTTTGGCCTTTGACCACCATTCAGTTTTGGTGACCCCCAGTCCTTGTCTGTTGGTCTGTGTGTGTCCTGTTATTCTCTGATGATCTTGAGATTTTCTTTGCAGAATCCATCGCCTCTTGAACTTTCCATTTTCTGCCTGTCTTCAGCTCGGGTTTGATTGCTTCTTGTCTCCTGAGTCCTCCAGCATGCTTTGAAGTCTGATCTTCCCTGCTTTGTATTCCTACAGGATGGATTTCAGTGGTAGTTTCAGCTTTGCTTGGTGACAGTTCAGCGCTATGTCAGTCAGACAGGGTGGGACACCAAGTCATGTCTTTGTGAACTTGTTGATTTTGACGTCCATTGTCTCCACTATGTTGGTGCAGATGTCGTATATCATCAGAGGCCATAGGAGCTTTGGTATCAGCATGAACTGCAGACACCAGACCTTGCATTTGCCAGGGAGCACACACTGGTCAATGGTCTCCAAAACTTCTTCCGGCATCTGTTGGGTTTGTTTTTGCTCTTTGTGTGTCTTCCAGGGTATCATCATACCATCTTTCAAGGCTCTTGACTGGCTCTTCTGTGACCATTGGAATGGCCTGGTTGGCAACACTGAAGACCACAAGATTCGGCCACCTTTCCTTTCCTCAATGAGAGGTTCCGCGATTTCTTTGGCTTGAACTGCATTCTGGATGAGGCAACTATGTCGTCCAGCCTCTCCAGCACATGACGTGTCTCGTCTTCTCTGGATGAAATCACTGTAGTGTCATCCATGAAGGCATTGAGAGGGGGCATCTTGTATCCATCGCCAAGGTCTGTTTGTCTTGCGTTGCTTGTTGCTGCTTTCAAGATGACTTCCATTGCCAGCACGAACACTATTGGGGAAATTGCACAGCCCATTGCAATGCCCACTTCCAAGTTGATCCAATCTGTTGTGTACTCATTGGTAGAGAAACTGCATTGGGAAGTCATTGAAGTACTTCTTGAGCATGTGGCAGATGTTCTTTGGCACATTGTACATTTCAAGAGCCAGCTGTATCATCTCATGGGGTACAGATCCATATGCGTTTGCCAGATCAAGCCACACTACATCCAGATCTCTCTTTTACGTTTTTCGTTCTTTGGATTGTGTCTCAGATCATTGTGGCGTGCCCTATACAGCCAGCCACGCCTGGGATGCCACCTTTCGGGACTGACACATCCATGTACTTGTTTTCCATGAAATACTTGGACAGCCTTGCTGCCATGACAGAGAAGAAGTTTTCCCTTCAACGTTCAGTAGTGATATTGGCTTGAACTGGCTGATGTCACTTGCGTTTTTCTCTCTGATGATGTACACACCATCTGCCGTCATCCACTGGCCGCTGATCTTCTGGTTTTCTCCAAGCTGATCGCAGCAGCCTGTGGAGCCACTCCAACACCTTGGGACATTTCTTGTACAGCTGGTACATTCCGTTTGGCCCTGGTGATGATTTGGCTCTGCTTTGTCGACCCACCTTCTTGATTTCCGCCAACGTTGGCGGCTTGTCATTGAACTGTTCCTGAACTGTGACAATATGTGTGAAGCTGCCTGAACGTGCCGTTCTTGAATGCTGACAACGATTACAATAACAGGTAGTGCTTTGGTGCATTATTCAATTTTGTGATTAGCAAACCTGCCGGGCCTCTTTCGGTTCATTATCTGTCTTTCATTCTTTTTTCCCCAGACACTTGTTTGAGGAGACAGAATCCCTGAAGTAAATTACTTATCTTTCTCATTATATAGTATCTGGATAATAATATATTTACTTCCGTTGTTCTCTGAGTGAATGCCTTGTGAGACATTGAGTCCGTAACAGTAGTGACCCTAGTTTTTTTATGCGCGAGAGTGGGTCAGAACAAACGGATATATCCTTACTTGAAAAGAAGTTGAATTCACACAGCCCACTCCATGACAGAGATATTGATAAATGAAGCAGAGACCCATGCAACGTGCTTGTGTCTTGCATCGCATAAATTCCGATACCTTTTTACTCATAGTCTATAGTCTGTGCCACGTGAGAGAGCGATGCAGGCATGACACTCATTTCGGTCACGCAACAATCCCGGCATCAGCATTCTACATGGAGCTGTCAACGACAAGTCCTCATGAGGCAACCCGCTCGAGAAGACACTGCTCTGCTGCCATTCACGTCCGTGGTGTTCCGTGGTATCTCATTTGATCCAGTATGCGCAGGACACGATTCACTAAGCTCCTCTACTGATTATGATAATTGCGTATCCCACCGCATCACTCCGACGACAGTCCCCATGAAACTGGTCTCTACTGGTGACACCGAGAGAACCAGTCCAAGGGCACAGACTTAGAGAAGTAATCAAAACTGAGGTGACCGTGATAGTAGGGCACATGAACGACCACAATAATTAGACTCTTTTTATGCTAATCAGTGAGGATAAGAATGATGAAGATGATTTTACGGATTTCTGTTCAGGTCTGAAAATGTATGTACTCTGCGGTTGCTTTGGTGATGCATCCCAGCATACACCAGGCCTAAGGGATACAGATATCTGCAGTGTTGGTCAGGAAAATGTGAGTAACATTCACAGACACTCATTGATTAAATGAATGAAACCCCACTGTGTGACCCCAGTCTTCCCAGTCGAGCCCAGTATACTCAACTCTGGATGGGAGCTGGTCAAGGCAGAAAAAATACATGGTTCCGATGAGAACGGAACCTGTGACCCCCAAGCCAGGAGTCCGCAACACTAACCACTTGGTCCCAGCAGCTGGTCAATGTCCTACATGTTCCGAGAACACGTAAGTGGGAAATTGATGTTTACCTTCACGGACTAATCACCACTGAAAAAAAAACCACCAATACTATTAGTACTTTATTACTACTGCTACTGCTGCTACTACTGCTGCCGCTACTACTACTACTACTACTACTACTGCTGCTGCTACTACTACTACTACTGATGCTGCTGCCACAGCCTATTTTTCCATCCCGTGCGAGACACTGAGTGAAAGGGCCGAACAAACAAGGCTTACACATTTCTGATCCAACATTTTTGTTGTTGTAGTCCAAGCAGAGGCATGTATCAAACTTGTATACTAGTTAACTAGGGAAAATTAACTTCCCAGAAAGTGATGACGTCATTTTTTGCCCAATTGTGTGTGTGTTGTCATTGTTTGAATATCGCCTGAGCACTTGCGTACAAGCTTTCATGCCGTATCTACATTATCTACAGGAAAAAACAACAACAAAAAAAAAAAAAAAAAAAAGTCGAGTTTAGTATTAAAAGAATTGTCGGGAATTTGGTATTCAGTCATCTCAAGAGCACACACACACACACACACACACACACACACACACATAATATATATATATATATATATATATATATATATATATATATATATATATTACATTTTTCATGACAACTACTAATTATCAAACTAACAGCCCCACCTGCAATGGCCGCTCAGCAATGTTGAACACATTGTTGCCAGACCGGCTTTACACACATGACATTCAGTTCGCCGAGTACAGCATGGTTAGCTGGCTGGTGGGGAAACAGCCTGCAGAAAACACCCCTTTCCCTGACCTGCATTCATGGCTTGGCCTCTGCAGCTGTAAACTCCCCGCCTCTCAAAACTAAGCTTCCTCTGAACAGCTGTGGCGCTGCTGCTGCTGCTGCTACTGCTGCTACTGCTGCTGCTATTACAGGTTCACTTTTCACTTCTACTATTACTCGTACTGCTTCTGTTTGTACTGCTTTAACTATTTCAACAACAACACCAAGAAACAAACAACAACAACTACTGCCACTACTTATTTTCACTCCGCTAATGGCACCACATCTTGTCTGGATCTTTCTGTCTGTGACCCATCTTTGTTTTTGGATTTTGTTTTGGAGGTTGAAGAGGACCTGCATGGAAGTGACCACTTTCCTGTGTTGCTTCGATGTACGAATGCAGAGAGTGAGTCTTTACCAGAACGCCTCAATTTCAACAAAGCAGATTGGGACCTCTTTGCCACTAAGTTTCTTATGGATCTGGAAGAAGACAAGATCCTGCAAAGTGAAGATCTGGTAGGAAATCTTCAGATTTCATACTGAATTGCTCAAAGTCAGCCATCCACACATCTTCCAAGAAGTCCCTAATGTCAAAAAAAGTTCCTTGGTTCAACTCTGAATGAAAGGAAATTTACAAAACACGTAAACGAGCTCAACGTCGGGTCTCTTGCAGACTTTCGATGCCCAACGTCCGAGCGCATCAGAAACTTAGGGCCAAATGCAAACACATATATAAAGACCAGTAAACGTTTATCTTGGAGACAGTTTTGCTCAAGTCTCACATCCAAAACATCGAAGAAAAAAGTGTGGAAAATCATCAAGAAAATCAAAGGGAAGAACACCTGCCCCACTGTGAACGATCTCAAGTTTTCTTATTCTTTAGTAACGGAGAAAAAAGCAGTTGCTAAATCTGCTTGCTTCAACCATTGAAAAGAATTCCTCCTCTTTTAACAAATCAGCCAGTTTTGTCAAAAACATAACCCTTAAAGAAAAATCACCCTGCAACTTTTCGTCAGACAACATGGAAGATTACAATCTTCCTTTTACTTTAAACGAACTGAAATCCACCTTACTTTCTTGCAACGATTCCTCTCTGGGTATAGATGAAATCCATTATAAATTTTGAACATCTTCCGCAAAAAGGTCTGCACATCCTGATACATGTATACAACCATGTATGGACTACTGGATTCTTTCCACCATCTTGGCGAAAAGCCCCATCATCATTCCTATTCCCAAACCTTGAAAAGATCTCTCTAATCCGTCAAACTACCGTCCAATAGCTTGGCCCAGCTGTGTCTGTAAATTGATGGAGAAAATGGTCAACGCTAGACTCATGTGGAAACTCGAAACTGACGGCCTTCTGGCGAGAGGAGAGAACAGTGTGGTTTGCGTAACACATCATACTACAGTGGATCATTTGATCTGTCTAGAATCTACGCTTCGGAACGCCTTTCGGAACAAAACAACATGCAGTAGCGCTATATTCTCCAACTTGGAGAAAGCCTACGATACCACCTGGGAATCTGGGGATTCTTCATGATCTCCATGATCTTGGTTTTCGGGGGTCATCTTCCCACTTTTCATTCAAAAGATTTTGGCAGACTGACAGTTTCAGGTCTGGGTTGGCACCACTTTCTCTGATGTTCATGAGCAGGAGTTGGGTGTTCCACAAGGAGCATCCTGTCTCCTGCCCTCTTCAGCATCAAGATTAAACAACATTGTCAAGTCAGTTCAACAGGGTTCAGGCTGCTCATTGTTTGTGGATGATTTTGCTGTCTACGCAACTGGAAGACTGTACCCGAGTGTCCAGCGCAGACTCCAGCTTTGTATGGATAAAAAATTCATCAGTGGCCGGATGAAAACGGCTTTACGTTTTCTCCTACGAAGACACAGTGCATTCACTTCCATAATTTTCGTCAGTTTTTTTTTTTGCAGATCTTGTAATTCAAATAGGGAAATTCCATTCTGTCAAAGAGGCCAAATTCCTAGGAGTTATTTTGACCAAAAAACTCAACTTTCTCAGCCACATTAAAAACCTCAAAACCTCTATCAAGAAAGCTCTGAATATTCTGCGGGTCGTAGCACACACTGACTGGGGCGCTGATAAGAAAACTTTGCTGCACCTCTACAGAGCCTTGGTCCGTTCCAAAACTGGACTATGGTTGTGCTGTGTACGGCTCTGCAAGACCGTCTTACCTGAAAACTCTTTATACCTATCCACCATCAAGGGCTTCGTCTCTGTCTTGGAGCATTCCGCACCAACCCCTGTGTACAGCCTGTACGCAGAGGCAGGTGAACCCTCACTGTCCAACCGCAGGCTGAAACTATCTTTGAATACTATATCAGACTGTTCTCGGAACCGGAAAACCCTGCCAATGACTGTGTCTTTGACCCTCAGTTTCAAAGCAAATTCGAAAACAACCCTGACTGTATTCCGCCGTTTGGTCTTCGTATGCAGCCTCACGCGCGGAATGCAGGTCTAGACCTAGGAGTTGTGTCCGATTTTTCCAAGTTTCCAGATCAGCCTCCATGGACCTTTTTCACACCAGAGATTCGTTTTGACCTTGCAGCTTTTCGCAAAGAGTCTACCAGCTCTCTGGCATACAAGGCATTGTATGCTGACCTCTGTTCAAAATTCCCATCCTATCAGAAAATTTTCACTGACGGTTCCAAGTCTGAGATGGAGTGGCCTGTGCAGCCTATTGCCCTGGTGCTCACTTCTCAAATACTGTTATAATATTCCTTCAGATGCTTCTGTTTACTCTGCTGAACTTACAGCGCTCTGGTTCTGGCACTAAGGATAATCTCACAGTCTAAGAAGAGGGACTTCTGGGTTGTCAGATTCACTGTCAGCTTTGGAGGCCATAGCTGGCCGCAAAACTGTCCAACATATCTATCCCCTGCTCAGATCTGAAACCAAAATTAACGATTATGTCAGACCTCTGGCAGGAGGGATTGGAATACACAGACGGATAACAAACTCTTTCAGATCCGTCCAAACTTTAAAGGAGTTCCTCTGATCTACGTCTGGTGGTCGTCGTAAAGAAGAAACAGTTTCTGTGCCGCTGTCACACCAGCCATTCGTACTTTACCCATTTCCTACCTTTTTAAAGAGTGAAGAAGCTCTGTGGTGCATTCCATGGCATGAGTGCCACTCACAATGAAACATATTCTTTTTAGAGTGTTGGGACTTGCGCGATGTGAGACACAAACATTGAGGTTGATTTTAACGTGGTGACAGCCCTGATGTGGCCCTTTGCGGTCGGCTGGGTTCTATAAGCAGCATTATCTTATATCAATCTTATCTTACTACTACCATTATTAACTCTCCTTCTCCTGCTCATCCTCCTCCTCCTCCTCCTCCTCTTCTCCTCCTCCTCCCCACCACCTCCTCCTCCTCCTCCTCCTACTACTGCTGCTGCTGCTCTGCTACTACTGCTATTAACACTCTGATTCAGTGGTGCTGCTGCTGCTCTTGCTGTTTGCTGCTGCTGTGCTGCTGCTGCTACTGCTAGCTGCTGCACCGCAATCTTTTTTCTCAACCCGTCATTTGTGAGTGCGTACGTTAGCCATGAGAAAAGGTCCCGCCCTCACTACTACTTGCCGATGTTCAATCTGTACAATCACCTGCTGTCTACACTTACCTTTCTTTCACGTCAGGTTCGTCCTGACCTGCTGACACGTGATGACGTGTCCGTGTTGCCTCAGCACGTGCCTGACACCGCCTTGGGAGAGGGTCATTACAGTGACAGACTGCAGACTCCAGCGATAAGAACAGCAGATATACTAGGTCATGGTAGACGTACAAATCGGGATAGCAGCAGGTGCGTTTACAGCATCAGGAACACCTGCATTTGCAACCATGACTTCCTACACACCCCAGCATCAGCAAGAGCAGCAGCAGCAGCAGCAGCTACAGTAGAAACAGCAGCAGACAAAGCAGCACGAGCATCTGAGCGGCAGCAGGAGCAGCAGCTACAGTGGCAGTAATAGTAATGGTAGTAGCAGTAGTTGCAGTAATAGTTGTAGTAACAGTAGCAGTAGTAGTAGTAGTAGCAGCAGCAGCAGTAGAAGCAACAAAAAGAAACAATGTTTGAAGTAGCCATGACTCTGGGTCTCTGGTTCACCACCCAAGCCGTGGCACAAGTATACCACATGATGCCAGCTGTCACGGAGAGAATGACCTATGACTGATCACCCATGAAACTCCTCTGATATCCTCTGCCAGGGCATTCGTACACCCCGACGTACCCATACTGTCACCTCCAGCAGATGTAAAAAAAAATAAATAGAAGAAAGCTTCCCTGATAGCAGGAAATAGAATGAGGGCGCTCTGACATCTCAACCACTCGGGTTGAGGCCCCATGCAGATATACAAAGAAGAAATCCCTTCACGCATTGGAAACAAGTGCTCACAGATAACCTGTACCTTGATTAGTCTTAACAGTGCACAGAATGTAGACCCTTGATAACGCTGTCTGTAAAGAGCAGCTCCACAAAGTGACTCGCTAAGAAAGTTGGATAGGAAAAGTACCAACAAACAAACAAACAAACAAACAAACGTACGTTCATCTCTACAAAGAGAAACCATTCACTCTAAATTGCTTCATCCGCAAAAAGCGGGATATAACTGTAAACATGAACACTTACATTTTTATCTACATCCAATGTCTCTACGTACTTATGAACCTCTTGAACAACTCCCTCATTGAAAATTATTCCAATACTCAAAAGCGAAATATCACTTCACATTCAGAACATAGAACAGTTCCAATAATAAGCCACCATGACTAGCTTGTGATAAAGGAAAAGTTAAAACAAGAGAGTCAACTTTCACCCAGTCCAGTACATTGCCCTATCTGTTTTCATCATCACCCCATCTCTTTAATGCACAAACGAAATGATATAAGCATGAAGGACCTGGAGATAATCAATAATGTATGATGTGAAGAAGTGTTTCATTATATACAGCAAAATCGAGTGGCGAACCCAGTTCAGGATGAACTTTGACGGGGGGGGGGGGGGGGATCTTCTTCTCTGTCATGATGGCCAGGCTGACATAATACCTCACAGAAAGATGAATATCTGAATGTGTCCAGTCCAGACAGGAGGATTCAACAAGTGACTGGCTTGTTTAAAACATGCTACCAGAATTTTGGAAGCAATTCAGAGAGCGAAGTCATAGGAAAAGGGACATGGACGTTGACGGGGCTCGATCTGGCAAACCGCTATGGATCGGTTCCACAGAGGACGATTTAAGTGGGTCCTCGAGATGAATCCTGTCCCAAAGGAACACACCGATTTCACTCTTAAGAGTATTTCCGTGGCCTCTAAATAAGGCTCTGCCACATAGGAAGGCACAAAAGACTGGACCGTTTGAAAGCTGGCATAGCAATGGGCCTTGAATCCCCCTGCGCTCTGTGTTGCGGATGAAGGTCCGTCGAAGGCAGCCATGAATAGTACAGTTCTGCTGTCCAATTTTTCCAAAGGTTTCTTCCTGCCTTTCTGGACAAATGAAAATATGCTGATCATCCTCTAACAAGGCCTCCACTTTTGCGTCATGTAGAATTTCGTCACTTCTTTTTCCTCCCCCATGACAGATCTCTTTCTTTCATTGACAGATTACTTCTTTTAGTTTTCTAAACATAAACAAGTAGGGTAACTGTTGCTCCCATAAGAAAACCTAACACAGAGTACCTTTTATTCAGGACTGGCACCAGCCTTTTAAACTTGAATAAAGTCAGACAAATACAAAGACGAACAATCTACTTGTGGGGACAAACACGCTGCAGGCCAAACCACTCAACTGTCTTCAGAGTAATGACTTGGAAAAGATTTGGATTTAAGAGAGGGGGGGGGGGGGGGGTGGGGGGGGGGGTGGGAGGGTGGGAGTGTGAAGAATGTAAACTGGGAACATGAAATTAGAAAATGCATTATAGATATGAAACTCTTCACTAGCGCGGAAGGGACCCAACCCCTCCCCCCTCCTTTAAGTCCAAATCTTGCCCAAAATCGATGGTGCCCTTATATTGCACAAGCTAGTGACGAAGTTTTATATCTATAATATATTTTCTACTTTCATGTTCCCAGTTTCTCCATCTTCAACCTCCCTCCTCCTCCCCTCCCCCCCCCCCCCTCCCCCCCAAGTCCAAATCTTTGCAAGTCATTTACTATGAGACGTTGAGTTGTTGGCCTGTGCTAGTTTTTCCTCCCCCACTACTAGATCGTTCGTCTTTGGTCATTTGTCTGTACGTTTAGTCAAGTTTAAACAAGGCTGTGCCAGTCTTGAAATAAAAGTTACTCTGTGTTAGGTTTTTCTTATGGGAGCAACAGTTGCCCCTCAACTGTTACTGTTATTGTTTACTGTTCCCTGCCTCATTTCAATCCTTGGGTGGATCCTCAAGCGTAGGCTCAAAGATGTCCCCATACATTTATACTATTTGCATAATATCGTAGTTTTTTCAGCAACTTTTTTTTCCTCCCCACACTTTGTTTGGTTTCCTTTAACTACCCTTCGCTGGCTGCTTCGGGGGTGCTATTGGATTCTTTTTGCACCCTTGGTGGTGAGAACACCCACGGTATTATTGGACTGTGGGTGTGTCTCTATTT
Organism: Conus betulinus; assembly: GCA_016801955.1. Lineage (NCBI taxonomy): Eukaryota > Metazoa > Mollusca > Gastropoda > Neogastropoda > Conidae > Conus > Conus betulinus. The sequence continues at coordinate 3,877 of JADBJO010026224.1, read as the reverse complement.
GACGCCAGGAGCGCAGACACAACCAGCCGTCTCCCTGATGAGTTCCGATCCAGCGGACGAAAGGCCTTCGGAGCAGGCAATACAATAGATCTGCCTTTAAAATGGGATTGCGATGGTTCCTTTAGGCAGCCAGTGGAAGAGTTTTCATATCTATAATATATTTTTTCTAATTTTCATGTTCCCCATTTTCTCCATCTTCAACCTCCCTCTCTGTCCCCCCCACCCCCACTCCCCCCCACCCCCCTCCTTAAGTTCAAAAGTTTTGCCAAGTCATTACTATGAAGACAATTTTAGTTGTTGGCCTGCGCTTGTTTTTCCCCACTACCCCCCTAGATTGTTCGTCTTTGTATTTGTCTTGGACTTTATTCAAGTTTAAAAGGCCTGTGCCAGTCTTGAATAAAAGTTACTCTGTGTTAGGTTTCCTTATGGAGCCCCCAAAGTTACCATACTTGTTAGTGTTTCCTGTCCTGCACTCAGTTCATGTTCCGTTTCTTTCAGTTCGGTGTTAAATTTTTTTGCATCTTTTCATTCTGGCTTCGTTCTGTCGGTCTTTTCTTTATTTTGTTTCACCACTTACCCTCATTGGCTGCTCCCTCAATTCCCATTCCATCTTTCTTCGTTCACACTCTCCTTCTTATAAACGTTACGTCCGTTCGTTGTGCTTCAGATGAGTAAGCATATATATTAATGAAAGTAGATCGTTTACTTATTTATCATCTTTGACAAAAAATAACTCAACCTGTAGCGGGTCCATGGAGATTATATCGTCATCATGGGAACAGTAGAAGTTTTTGTGTCATTCACCCTCATGGCCACTCTTCGCTATCATTACATTAACATGTCCCATGCAAGAAACCAACATATGAATGTCATTGTCCATTTGATCTTATCTTGTGACTCTGCGACTTCTTGAGTCTTTTTTGTTCTTAAGGAATAAGTCAACAGCATTTCATACGATTGTCTTAAATTCTCTGCTCTAACCGTGCGACCAGTCAAACAAGCTATGTAAACAAGTTATGGCACTATTGGAATAGGCTATTCCGAGGGAATGCGGCTGTTGGTGGTTCTGTAATACTACAATACAACCATAATCAAGTCGGTCTTTCTTACCAAACAATGAATGCACGACTGCACAGAACTCCGAAAGGCATAGTCCAGAATGAGAAAAGCAAAATGGTTGCAAGCAATCATGGTCACGTCAATGAAGACCTTTCGTTTCCGGGTTTGTCTGGGAATCGGTGGGGTGTTGTACAGAACGACGTGGGGGTCTGATCTCACAGACCTGCGCATTGTCCAAGAAAGAGCACTATTGTTGACCTCCAGCAACAAACAGAGGCGTACAAGTGAAGACAGAGTACAGATCTAATCCAATGCCATAATCCCTATGAAAAAACACGTAGTACTCATGGGTGCGGCGAGTACGGCACTTTCCTTGAAGAAAATTTCCCGTAAAGCAATGACATTTGAATCACATGGATGACGATGATCACTAGATACCAGAGTAACACGAGACCGCCCTCTTGGTCCCCCCCAGCATTAGCGCGAAGAAGGCCACAGGACAGAAGCTGCTCCTTACCGTGGTGTGAGGCCACAAGGCCATCCATGCCGACATGTGTTTTGTCGAATACCCCAGTCGTAGGTATTTACCTTGCACTGCCAGGACCTAGGTGACCCGGTACTGTAACAAGGCCACATTAATGCCGAAACGGGAGCCAGGACTCAAGGGGGCACTATCCGAAAACACTGGTCAGAACCTCAGAACATGGACCGGAACACACGCTATAATTTGACCGCAGAAAAGGCGAAACATGGACAAGCATTATATTAAAAATTTCCCGAAAAAGTCAAGCACCCGCACCATAGGACAGCCATATCAAGATCAGTTTTGAAATATTTATTAAATGTTTGTGAAATTGATCAACCAGAGTTGACCTCTGAAAGGTTGTCCATGGTTCGACATTGCTTTTCTTTTCTCCGCTCGTTGTTACGCTGTTCACATCCTCCACGACTAACCCATGCCAGAGGATCGGGTTGATTCACTGATACACAAGCCCACCTGTCGTAACTGTTTAACATAAGGCGCGGATTGCAACACAGGTCATCACTGAAAGCGGCACCACAGAGGGGAATCTATGCGTGGTGAGCTGTTGGATTTCATGTATGAAGCGTATGAAATGTGTTCACACTGTGGTCTTAACAGCTTCGTAGAGGAGAAACTGGAAAACACACAATCCCACCGCCAACGTTTGTGTGTTGTTTGCTGTGTGTTTTTTGTGGGTGTGTGTGTGTGTGGTGTTGTACGTGAGAGAGGGATGGAGAGAGATGAGAGAGAACCAGACAGACAGAGACAGACAGACGGCAAACAGACAGACAGACAGACAGATGGACATACAGAAATACAGAGGGAATCCTTGCCTAAAACTGTCTTCTAAAGGGGAACATTCATGGCTTGCACGTTTAACGTTGACCCTTCCTTTTTGTCTTAAGAATGGAACGGACAATCCAAACAAATAAAACAAAACACACAAACCACAAAATGAACTACGTTCGTCACAATGGTGTTGTAGGAGGCCACTGATCGTGAAGTTTCTGCAAAACTGAACCAGCCGTCAGCTAGGCAGTCCAATCAATGTCGATGTTTATGCATACAGGCCATTCAATATCTCCACGGTTTCCGAACCGAGGTGGATCAACACACAACCGGGTTCTACAAGACTTCCAATCGTTCGCTTGTTTTTTTAATAACCGCTTCAGTGATCTAGATTTCCGTTGTCAGGTTGCTTGCTTACTGTCACCGCCGTCGCCTTCCTCTGTGGTTCCTCCTTCTTTCAGGGCCCACAGACACTTCTGTGCCCACGTCGGTCAGCACAAGTGCCCACCGAATTCTGAGGCCAAGGTCGCAGCAAGTGCCCACAGACCCTCTAGTGCCCAAGTTGTCGACAGCAAAGGTGCCCAAACCCTCTGTGCTCAAAGTTGCAGCAAAATGCACGACCTCTCTTGCCCACAGTCGCAAGCGAAAGTGCCCACAGACCTCTGAGCCCAGTCGCAGAGCCAAGGCCAACAGACCCTCTGAGCCCTAAGTCGCAGCAAAGTGCCAAAAGACCCCTCTGTGCCCAAGTCGCAAGCAAAGTGCCCACAGACCCTCTTTGCCCAAGTGCAACCAGCAAGTGTCCACAGGACTCTCTGTGCCAAGTTTTGCAGCAAGCATTTGTGCTCGAATGAATGATCAGACAAGTCCGAGACACGACACCCCATCTCCTCGATGTCCGACTTTGGTCACCGTGGGACGAAAGACGAGCAATAGTGTTGATGAAGGCCTAAGACGAGAGAACAAAAAAAGCCAGAAATAGCCGTTTCGTTCTTAGCACACATTTCCATGTCTGGTTCAGATTATAGACCCTTTATGTGTTGATTGTATCGGAAGGCAATTGCCTCATCCCACGTCCATCCCCTGTGTTCATCTCTCTCTCTTCTCTCTCCTCTCTACAGCTCTTTCTCTCTATCTCTTCTCTCTACTTCTTCTCTCATCCCGATGCCACCCCGTGACGTCATCCACGACAATACTGGATAAACATTAGAGTGAAGAAAAGTAGAAGCCTGTGAACCAAAACGATAATCATATGTCGAATTATGTGTGAATACAGCCGGTTACTTAAGAAACACACACCACAACACACACAACACACACAACCACACACACCACACCCCCACACACACCATACATGTTACGATATCATGGCACGTGTCACATACACCACGTGCACACACATACACACACACACAAACACACACACACACCCACATACACACACACCCATGAAGACTATTTAATACATCGATCCCATGACAACTTGCATTTTTGGCACCATGAGAGAGA
>JADBJO010026223.1:7500-22770 GCA_016801955.1 Conus betulinus | reverse complement strand
CAACTACGGTCAGAGCATACTTGAACCTTTTTCCAAGTCCATCTGATGGGTGTCATTTGGAACAGAGTTAACAAATTTAGGCCTTATAATTCTTTTGGGCGCAGGTAAATATATTTGCCAAACTGCTTGTTTAGAAAGCCAGTCTTTTGCTTCTGATTCACACACCCCAGCAGCTTCACTAAGTTTATTAATAGCAATCTTCCCCTTTCCAATAACCCTTAGGAGAATAATATATTTTGTGCATTGTACTTGCCAAGGACTGTATTTTAATAAACTATTTTTTTACACAAGAAAGTGTGCAACAAGGTAAACTGAAGTCATGCCAACTACAATAAAAGCTATCTCTGCAGCCTTCTGATCCTCCGATGGTTCATAAAAGTCAGACAGGTCTGGGGGTGTTGATGTTAGAAACTTCTTTCCAGTCACTAAGTAATACTCATTCATCGCGTCATCAACGTCTGTAAATGTGTGAGCCGCATGACCCTGTTCTCTTAATTTGTTATTAATAAAGTCTAAGTGAGCAATCCTCCGTTTTTCATAAGCGTCCCGCGCTTTGGCCAAATCTTCCATTGCCTTGTTATGACGTTCTCTCTCTTCATCGGACCGTAGTTTACTAAACATGTAGTTGCTGCCGGAGAAGGCCAATGCATTAACAATTGCTCCTCCCACCATCATAACCAACCGGACATCCTTTTTATGTACTAATATTTTCTGGGATAATGCTTTGAGCAACTAGAAAGTCTTTCGTTGCAATGCCTGCAGTTATCACAACTATAACCTTAACAACATCCTCGATGTCTAACCTTCCTAGGTCAGCCGGCTTCATCCTAAACAGGTTTTTTCCTAACACGCTATAGCCTATACTAAGGCCGCTGATTACAGCCGAGTGGTAGATAGTATTGATGATCTTGGCGCTGCTCATTTTTTATTAACTAAAAAAATAATTAAAATAATCATAATATGAAAGGCTGTCTATATGCCTTTTTATCAGGTAATCCTTCGTCGTTAAAGACAAAAATAAGATTGCGATTAGTTTTGGCGAGTCTTCTATCTTTCCCAGGTTGGGAGGTTTGATTCTAAGAAGACGGTTTCCGAGGGCTGAATAAACAATAACGCCAACAATCGGCACTGCATAATTAACCAGCATTATATTTTTTAATACTATAAAAAACAATGAACGTCGATGAACTATTAAAGTCTGACGAGCTGTCAAACGATCACTCGTTAGAACATAAGGAGAGATTATACTCTCTGGCTGCGTGTGGCAAAACGAGGCAGTATCTAGGCACTGAACTAAGCATCGAACAGATTCAGCAGTTGTCTGCTTCAGACATTGAGAAGTATTACGCCAGGTACGAAGCTCAGCTAGGATCCAAAATGGTTAGATCAGTGGGGCAGACAGTGATTAGTTTGTATGCTAAGTTAGTAGGCAAGATGGCGCCGATCGACTCAGAAGAAGACTTAAAATATGACTTGACACAAGACCCGGTTTTATCCAAATCGCTAGAGTCTCTAGCATGCGACATGTATTACAGATTTGGAACACTGTTATGCCCATTCATTATGGGGTTAATTACTTTTAATCATATTAATTTTAATGCTATTAAAAAAGAATGACCGAGACACCGGAGAAGACACCGGAGAAGGAGAAGACACCGGAGAGGACACCACAGATCCTTCCACAAGTGAGTAGTGTTACTAAAAATCCTGGCCGTGTGTTGCGGCTGGTAAAAAGCTAGCTGAATGGAACCGACTGCAAAAAACAAACCAAGCAGCAAAACAAAAATTATCAGATAATAATACACCAGCATCGCCAGCAGCGCCCACCATCGCCAAACTTAACACCACCATTACAATCTTACCGTACAGTATATTTATTTGCTGACAGTTGCTGGGGTCGGGGGTTTATTGGCATACAAGTATCTAACGCCATACCTAACAACAAAGACACAAAAACCCACAAAAGAAATAAAAGCAGAAGAACCAATCGCTGAAAAAAAAATCAGACCCCGATCCATTTTTGATGAGTTAGATTTTTTAAATGGACTTGTCAGAACCTATAAAGAACTAGTTAAGTTAATTAGAACAAATCTTTCTAAGTGAAAAGTCAAGTCGGAGAAGTACTGGTTAAGTTCTTAATCAAGTACTGGTTAAGTTCTTAATCAAGTTCTAGCCCAGGTCAACTTCTAACCCAGGTTAGTTAGTTCTCCAGTGGCCTATAGCATATGAAAACTCGGAGAGACAGTTGTTCGCTTGTTGTTATTAGAAACTAGTGATTTCTTGTTAACAGCTGTTGTGTTTACTTGATGAAGAGTTGATCGTAGATTAACGTTTGTATTATAAAATACTTTGTCTTCGAATAGAGCTTGTTTGTAGTTGTCGTGAGTTATATTTTTTTTTGACAACCGGTTTACTTATGCCTTTAGCTTTCTTAATTACCGAGGTCTGGCTGGCAACGCTATACATCTTGGACCGCAGGCCGACGTATTCCTGGATGACTGTCCCATTCAGCTCGTCCTTCATCTTTCCAATAACTTTCTTGTTCACAGTTGAATGCAAAGGACTGTCTTTAGGATAGTCACAGGTGTCGTACCACCCATCTGATCCCTTTACTATTTCTTCTCTTCTAAGTCCTTGTAAAAATCTTCAGTGGGGACGTCCAGAATAAATGAGTCAGTGTCCGTGTATAAGACTCTAGACTGGGGATACTTCGGTTTAAAGTAGTCATACAGAAACTCCAGCATCAGCAACTTAGACAGCTCTAACACAGTGAACCCGATAAACACCGGCTTGTCCAACATTACCTTTTGTTTCTTCATCATGATGCCAACCAGGTCGTCATTAAATTGTCTGAAGTCTTGGTAATTAGGTTTGGAGACTAACTTGATTGCCTGTCTTCCATTCGTAACCAGTCTTACATCTTTACGTTTGTGCGGGTTCTCCATCGTCTTGCCAAAACAGCTGTTGTTCATCAACTTGAAAAAGTCTTTTTCTGATGCGTCAGTAGATTTGGTTCTAAGATCGGTGTTCTTCATGATGTATGGCTTCATAAATGGTGTTTGGTCAAAAGCAATTATTCGGTGAACTGCTGTTGTTAGCTTTAATCCGTGTCTTAAGTAAAACTGCAATAGTCTGTAATGGCACACATACTCAGTCTTGTTACGAAGATTAGGCACGAGTTTAGGGGGTTCTGTGGGAGCCATTTTTAATGATTCTGCAGCCAGAGGGTAGTCGTTATGAAGGTCGTGCAGTTCTTTTGGATACTCTAAGTCTACTTCTAAAATCAGTCCTTTTGGTTGGTCGGATGTAAGCTTTGACAACACATTTAACACATCATTAACCTGATGAGGCCCTGTGTACATTGTAAAGTCTTTTAGTGGGAGTGTCTGGCTCATAGCCCATCCGTACAGATTGTTGGCGTCTAGATACATCAGATAGTTAGATGGCTTGGTTGGGTCATAATCGTCTAGATACTTATTGTTGGCTTTACAGTAAGGATGAGAGGCCATGCTGATGCCACCCCTTAAACCTTTTTTCAATCATCTGGATTGTTCCCAGATCAGAAATTAAGTCAATCTGCATGTTTGTGGATTTTTAAGAAAGCGTCCCAAGAAAGACCTGGAGCAGAGATGTAATGCGACGAGTCTAGGCCATAATGTTTCATGCAAGTAGATCTGTAATTCTGGAAGATGTCTGCCAATAAACAGACGTCAGCCATCAAGTATTGATCGTGATAATCACCCATTGTTTGGCAGTGTAATTCTTTCCAGACTTTCTGCGCATATTCATAATTAGAGTCGGATATGTGTTCGCCTGTAAGCCGGCTATAAAAGTCTTCTTTAGCTGGGAGGGCTGGCTCATCAAACTTGTCCCACGAGTCCATGTATTCATAAGGATAGACACCTTTACGAACTAAAGCAGGGTCGAAGTATTGTTTAGTTATTGGATAGTCATCTAGTGAACCTGCTAACTTGCTTAAACTCCCATCAGATGCTGAGCAGAGTCATAAAAGGACAAACAGTCTAGGGTGAAGGTCATGTACTTTTCTGATGACTGAGCAATGCATCTAACTCTCTTTATATTCGGAAGTTATAGCTTGCATGATGAAGTGTGCGTCGTAGCCTCGTAAGTTATGAAAGAAGATGGGAAGTTTCCATGTTTTGGGGTCAACCTTTAACTGAAGATTGCAGCTGTTGTGTGCTGCCCCTCTGAATTTGCCAGTAATGTGATCATGGTCTCTGACAGCATCCCCTAATAATTCTCTGTTACAAATCCAACAGTGAGTGGCTGATTTAAAACGCTCTTCGTCTTCAGGAGTCATGATGATGTCTGAGAGATTCAATCGATCGGCAAATTGATTGCAGATTTGTTTCATGGTTTGTAAGAATCTGCTGGCTGCATTGGGACCTCGGTAAATCTCCGGTGTTGAGTGTTTTGCCATCTGACCTAACAACGATGAAGGCGTAACTGCAGATCAGATGGTTAGATAATAAGGTGTCTTTGATTGTTGTTGGGGGCCTTGATACTGGGGCAAGATCGATTCGAAGTCGGCAAACCACGTACGGGCTCATCTGCATTTTGTGAATGTTTTTGAAACTGACTGTAGACCCCGGTTTGGGTGTGAGAAGTTCAGTTTGGCAGTCTACCATGCTTTTACATTGTTTCATGTGATTGACAGCCGCCTGTGCAGTGGGGATTCTAACCAGACACCTTCTGCAAACCTCTTTGTTTGTGATTGTCCTTCGATGTATAAGCTAACAGTCTGCTGATTGATCTGATTAATACATAATGGCTAACGCTTCCTTGTGTAAACAGTATCAAGTCTACATGATTCTTAAGTGAGTCGCCAAAATGGGGGGCTTTAGGAGAGATCTTAGAGGTTTGTAGATTGTCCACTGGGTTCCATGTATAAACATTTATAGTTATTGGTTTGTTTTGTTCTTCAAACTGACTTATACTTTCTATACTGACTGGGAAGGTTATGTTGTGGAAGTTCAGCTTATCCACATATTGCCGATAATTAGAAACTCTGTCTGCATGTTTTGTGACTGGATGTAAATGCGCCAAAACGCACCACATGAAGCATAGACTATCATCATTTTTAATGTTTAAGACAGCACGTTTTAACACTAGCTCTCTTGGGAGAGAGCATGTAAGAGTTGCCGACTATAGGATAAAACTTGGTTTGTTTTAATCTGATGTCGAGGACGGTTCCTTCTGACCAACCTGATCCGCGTAATTTGGCCTCCTCGCTTGCATGGTTAAACTGTGTAAGCATGTAATCAGCCCATTCAGCATTGAAGTCATGAAAGCTCATAACCGCTTTCTGTTTGGTCGAGACCCAGACTTGCAGATTATTACCGTCTGGTGTTACGTAATCGATCAGAACAACCAACATTACTTTCGCTGGTGGCTCGATTTGAAGAAACTCTGGGATTTTACTAATAGCGTGTGTTACGCTTTCCTGAACGTTTGTAGGGGTAACGATGTCCATGCCAACCTCACTAAACTTATCGTTCAGCCGATCATCAAAGATCTCCTCCAACGTGAATAGTTTGGGCTTCATTTTTTAGCCAAAACATTTAGGTAAATCAAAAAAAAATAGTAAATTTGTTTAATTAATTAATCAAAATAGAGAAACTCTCTACTGGGCTAAGATCTTTTGCGGAGGTTCGCCCCATACATTCTCTGGAGGCAACTTCCTCTTCAGTGTGTGCATCTTCTATCTAGCATACCATAACGCCTTAGAACTGCTGCGAACTTGGGGTCCAGATCCTTCTTTTTTTTTTGCCAAATTAAATTGTCTATTGGATCGTAAGTATCAACAGGAAAATAATAATGAAACAATTCTATTGGATTGTAATGAGTGGGCTGAGAACCACTTTGTCTGATAGCATAAAAAGCTTTTACTGCTGGGTGAACATCAGGATAAAGTAGCAGTTCTTTCTTTACGCTTTCTAATATATTTGTTTTTTCATAGAGACGCATAACGCTTTGTTCAACACAAAATCATGTCCTGGGAGAATCTGGTGATTGAATGACTCAGCTAATTGGTTAAGCTCTGAGAGTGGGTCCATTTTTTTAAACCAAATTATTTAGGTAATTCGAAATTTTATTCTTCTTCAGAAGAGTTAGATTCTTCGGTAGACTCTTCAGTGAAGTCAGAATTATAAATATATAATCCTTCAGGGTCAGTACAATGCAAGACGCGCAGATCAGAATCTTTGGAACCCATAAGATTAACCACAATAGTAAGAAACGCTATAACTGATGTAGGAAAAGACTCTACTCTACTGAGGTCGTGTCTGGCATCTTCCTTTATATTGCGGTTAAAAGATCCATAATTAATTCTTCAAACAGGGTTTTCACCTTACCTCGATCAGTCCCAGCCTGTGACTCCAGCTTATTAAATATATCTTTGAGCTCAGTAATTATTTCAATATTCATTTTTTAAAACAAAATAAAAAAATAATTAAATAATTCTCGGCTCTTAATAATAAAACATAACGCTGACACGCTGTCTTTTCTCAGAGAGAAGGTAAATATACTGGGTCTAGCTCAGCTAGTGTTATTTTGGGCGAAAACCCCCCGTTTTAACATAATAAAGATCATCGAGAATTGGGTGTTTTTTAGAAAAAAAAACTTAATTTTGGTAATGAATGGATTATGTGAAAAAGGGGGGAAGGTCAATATATACTAGCTCTAGCTCATTGTTATTTGAAGCAAAAAGCCCCCGTTTTAAACATCAAAAAGTGTGTTTTTCGTAAAAATGCTTAAAATTGGGCAAAATTGGATGAAGTTATATGTGAAAAAAAGGGGTTTTCGGCCAAAATAACACTAGTTGGGCTAGAGGCGGTATATTTACCTTCTCTTTTCTTTTGAGAATTTTCCTTATTCATAAATGGTTTTGTTCTCTTCACTAGTATAGCTATAGATGAAGCTGACGGTGATGATAGATGTGACAGTGCAGGAAGGATTTATAACAGTGAATATGTGTGCCTGGGTGAGGCACCTGTGTTTATGATCATGCTGTTACTTAAAAACAAACAAACAAACAAACAACAACAACAAAAATATTCATTTTGAGTGACGAAAAAAACACGTCAGTGTTTTCTTTTTTTTTTCTACATGGCTTCGAGCTCATCATCAGCATTTATATAATCCGTTACAATTTATGTTTTTTTGTATTATATACTTTTTTTATTTTCGGCGCTGCAATATTGATGCACACCCCTTTACATAAAGGCTATGTAGGCCATTGTCAATAAAACGTATCTGAAGTGCCTGAAGAACTCTCTCTCTCTCTCTCTCTCTCTCTCTCTCTCTCTCTCTCTCTCTCTCTCTCTCTCTCTCAGGCATGTCATGGGGTGATGAATACAGACTCAATGTATCAATGATAGTTGAGTGAATAATGTTTTGATTGTTAACAGAGTGAATAATGTTTTGATTGTTAACACTACATCTAGGCTTGTTCAGACAAATACATACTGGATTGACATTTCTCATAATCAAAATATTTGTTGTTCTAAAAACAAATCAGTCCCCATACATACTATAGCAGTTCCTTCGCAAGAATGCTCATCCACTCTCTTAGTAGTCTATCTCTAACAAGGTCTGGTGCTGGTATAGGAGTTTTTTTTTCCTGAATGTCAAGAACGTTTCTTCCATTCTAACCACGGTTAGGTCCAGACATTTCTTCTGTGCAAAGAAGAAACATGTTGATTTGAGTGACGTAGAAAACATCAGAGTTGGACGGATCTTCAGCTGCAGAGTCACCGGATCATCTGACAACGTTTCTCCGTTTCTGCCAGCTATGAATGTACAGGTTACCAGAGCAAAGGAGGGCGAGGTGCCGTGGGAGGAGCCGGCAGTCATGGCTCGTTGAGAGGAGTGCACACTTTGAACATGGACAGACTGCGTTCTGTTGAGCCCGTTTTGTCTCTTTTCCAGTTCTAACATGAATTATCATGCGTTTTCAGTGCAATGAATAAAAAAAAAAAAAAGGGCAATAGATCGGCAAAAAAAAAAAAAAAAATCATCCTTAAATATACAAAATTGACTCGAAGGCCACAAGTTGACCAAAAGGAATGCCATCGTCTCTTTCATTTTGAACTCTGTGACAGCACATCTAACAAACTATTAAGTGAACTAGATCCCAAACATCTTAATCCTGTCCGCAGTCCAGTCCAATGCCACACGTCACAAATTCAGCAGATGAGATGTTGACCTCCTGTTCAATGTCACTGCTGTGAACTACAATAATGAAGCGCCTTATTACCTTGCACATATTCCAATGGTTTGAATTATTTTCTCAGATGAGATCTTCTCTCCGTTCAGGATCTATTCAGTGCGATCTGTATACTATGATACTTCATGCACATATTATCTATACACTTCATTTTCCTTTGAACATCAACAACATTCTGATATGTGCTGATTCTAAATCAGCCCATGAGGTAATTCATGCTTCAAATTCAAAAGTTTGTGTATAGATGACAACAAAATGTGTTCTCTTTAATCCGAAGAAAGACATCACAATTACTTGTTGTTGGGTGTCCTATCTTTGTGCAATTTTAGCAAATGAGAGGGTTGACCAGGCTGCAAGAAGAAGATCCTGAAACACGGATGGTTCAGTTTCCTGTTATAGACAATGTACGAGATGAAATTTTAAGAGACTTTTTGAGTAATTCATGTTCGCTATTATATCACAGATGTGTTAAATTTACAGCTGAAATTGATTTCGAAACCGTATCAAAGCATTAACCTCGCTTCCCTGTCAGGACAGATTATAAAAGGATTATTAAAGGCTAGTTTACAGCTTGCCCTTACATTCTCTTCATACAAGCTTGTATAACAATCTCACGTATGTCCAGAGGGAAATCTGGTGTTAAGTCATCTATTAATTCATCGTCCGAGACCAAGGGAATCTGATCGCAAATCTGGCATTTTTAGTTTATCTGATGGATCCGCTCCCGTCATTTCTGTAGTATGTTGAATAACTATTCTTTTCTTTGTTCAGTTTGTGAATGTTTGTTTCCCAGTTCAGTAGGCATTCATTTTTGGTATTTCTTCTGTTAAGTTTTTTTTTTTTTCTAATTGTTGGGCATTACAGACGAGCTTCCCGCCTCTTATATGTATAACATGCTTTGAAATGAACTCAAAAACCTCCAAGTTTCTATACATGTAAATACACACGCACACACGCACGCACGCACACACACACACACACACAAGCACACGCGCACGCACGCACGCACGCACGCACACACACACACACACACACACCATTGGTCTCTGTCAAACAGAGAATAGGGTAAAAACCTTTTTGTCTTATATATGGTTTAAACGTTAAGCTCAGTGTCCCTCTGTGCTTTTGAACATTTCCATTACAGCGAAATAATAACTCCATTCTTCTGTTGAGGATAGGATTTCTCACACCCCAAACTCAATAGAGAGACATAGTGGGAAAAAAAAAAAAAAAAAAAAAAAAAAAAAAAAAAACGATTCAGTCTGCTCCAGGTGTGCACACGTGGACCTTCTTACATATCCATATCCGTAACAGTCCATAAACATCATCTCTTAAGACAGAAACCTTTTTTTTTTTTTTTTTTAAATCTCTTCAAGCTGTCTTTTTTGCTTTACGCAATCCATTCTTTATTTCGCTCTTCTCCCAAACCTGTTTTTGTCTCTCGTGTTTCAGGTGAATGTGGGGTCATACAGTGAGCAGCATCTGCACATTGTGTGAACTGGTGACTGCGTGCACGTGAAGGGTAAGGGCGACAGAAGGAAGGTGAGGGAGGAGGTAGAGGTTTGGGTGAAAAGGAACATGCACGCAAGTGGTGTGTTATCGATGAGGAGAGATAAAGTCAGGTCGCGATCGACTGATCTTTGAAAAGTGCTTTGATTTGTCGGAAAGCACAGTGATGTATTGCTGTTGTTGTTGTTGTTTGTTGTTGTTGTTGTTAGTGTTGTTGTTGTTGCAATTATGATTAAGGAAGAAACTATGGGAGAAGCTGATAGTGGAAAGTAGTCTCTGCTTTGATTGGTTGGAATGCACACTAATGTATCGTTGTTGTTGCTGTTGTTGTTTTGTTGTTGTTGTTTTTGTGGTTGCTGTTGTTGTTGTTGTTGTTGTGGCAATCATTATTAAGGAAGAAACTACGGGAGAAGCTGAAAGCAGAAAGTAATCAGAAAAAAAACCGCCCCCCCCCCCCCCCCCCCCCCCCCCCCCCCCCCCCCACCCCTCACAAATCTTCTAGTCCTTAACTCCTACAGTCTGAAGGGACCTGCCTGCACCCAGGCCCTGTTTCTTGTTCACCAGTTTTTCCTTTGTGCTGCCGTCATTTGAACCCCCTGCTTCTGGACGGTCAGGTACCTCAAGACCACGTCCCCTTGAAACAGATACCAGACTGATGTTGCTATTTTACTCCAGTTGTAAGCAAAGGAACTTTTAAGGCTTATGAAGTACGCTTATCCTCTTCCTCACACAGATCCAGGTCAAACTCTGTTCAGCTGTTTCCGTCATTCCCTTTAGGACTTGGGCTCTTCTTGCCTAAAAAACCGAGAAGAGTTTGTGGCATCATAGACAGATGCACCCCTCACTCCAAGCTCTATGACCCAGGGCACTGGCGTTGAAGTCAGATTCCCTCAGGTTGCTGCTTAGCCTGACATACTTCTCAGTCTCGTATACCTCACTTATTATGCTTTCATTGGGAATGGATTTAAAACTGAATCATTCGTTTACATGAACCTGAGTGGAGAGCAATATCACGTCTCATACCACTCTCTCTGATGATTTGCGACTGTTTTCTTTTGTTTTCATTGTGAAAAGTCTGTCAGTCATCTGCTCTATCCAGTAACTGCCATTTCCGGATCTATATGTCACAGCTGTTACGGACCAAGATTTGCTCTCTCCTGCCGAGTAGAACGTTGTTGGTGGAGTTTCTTGTGGTGTAGTTTCGTCTGGCTGTACGACATTGAGAAGCGCTTGGTTGTGTCTCCATGTGAGCCTTTCTTGGTACAGCGCTGCTTTGCAGAAGCTCAGGACTGCCTCACTGACTGCTTGCTCTGGAAGAGTGGAGCTGCAGGATCATCTGCTTTCCCCCATCTTGCCATGTGAGTGTGTATGTGTGTGTGTGTGTGTGTGTGTGTGTGTGTGTGTGTGTGTGTGTGTGTGTGTGTGAAGGTAGGGGGTCTGAGGATGAAGTTGATCGTAAAAGAGGCCCTACGCCACATCTTCCAGCTGAGATGTCTCAGGAGTAGCATTCCCCATGCAGTCCATTGTCCCTGTTCACTTTACGAGCCTGCCTTCTTCATTCTTCAGGCACCCTTCGCTCTGAACACCTGTCGTTTCGCATGATGTCGTCGTTCCACCTTCCCCTGTCTCTTGACGGCGTCAACATTCCATGCCGATTATATCTTATCTGTTTCATTCCGCCTTCAGAATGCGATTTGTTTGCCGGTTTCAAAACCTCGACTAATTAAGTCAGTGCTCATTAAATTCTTTTAGGTCCGATACATGTTCACACACACACACACACACACACACACACACACACACACACACACACACACACACACACACACACACACTCTTTCTTCTTCTTCTCGTCGTCGTCGTCGTCGTCGTCGTCGTCGACTTCCTCGTGTTTTAGACAGTTGATCACATGAACACTACCCTCATGCCCAGTGGTCAGTTGTTATTATCTGTTTCACAGTACAAAGCTTCTGCTCTTCAGGCAATGGTCAGGCGAAGTGACCTTCGGCGAAACGAAAGTAGACGAAATGACTATAGGCAACGGAAGTGTCCCCTTCTTTCCACCATGCGCCCGTTCTTTCTCCCTTTGTCCTTTGACAGTCACTTCATTTCTGTTGTCTGTTGTTTTGCCTGTTTCCTATCGTTACATTCACTTTGAGGCCTGTCATTGCCATCTTTACTGCCTTTCAAACTTTCTGTCTGTCAGACGTCCTCTTATCATTACCGTCACTTTGAGGCCTGTCATTGCCATCTTTACTGCCTTTCAAACTTTCTGTCTGTCAGACGTCCTCTTATCATTACCGTCACTTTGAGGCCTGTCATTGCCATCTTTACTGCCTTTCAAACTTTCTGTCTGTCAGACGTCCTCTTATCATTACCGTCACTTTGAGGCCTGTCATTGCCATCTTTACTGCCTTTCAAACTTTCTTTCTGCCAGCCTTCGGACTGAGCTGGAATGTTCCCACAACTTCGTTTCCCAAGTCTTCATGTGTGGTAAATACTTTTGCCTTTCCTACTTCATACTGCATGATAATGTATCCCAGCTGTAGCCCCGGCCATTGTTTAGCGACAGTAAACAGCAGTGAGACCAAGTGGGATACCTAGAATGTTCTTACACAAATCTTAACTTCGGCCTCCAGTGATGGAAGATGGTCTGAGGTATTAAAAAGCGCAAACTCGTGCTAAATGTTGTGTAAGTAATGGTAGTATTAGAGTCAGGGACATATTGAGCCTCTAATCTGGTTCTCGTTGTGTAAACAGAACCATAATGGCAAACACTCACTGGTATCCATTACAGACTTCAAACCCTAATTTAAAAAATCCCTTTGTGCGTTGAACTGTAACTGACCCAAAGCAAACCCAGTGAGAGAAGAGAAGCAAATGCCTTTTCAAGACTAGCGGAAAAAAAAAAAAGGGCCTTGATCTGACTTCCGCTCATCAGTTGGGTATATTTCATTGCCACTGATGATATGGGTATATTTCAATGTCAAACGTTCTGCTTCTTTAGATGCCAGACTGTCCCTCGCTAATGAAGAGTGGAGGAGCCATGTCAGATGTTTCCAAAACAAACAAAAAGCGTTTGATAAACAGCATTCAAGATACGAGTAGGTTTTTGGTGAAGTGGAAGTTTTGATGCAGCCAATAATTCCATTACACAAACTTTTCATTCTTCCCCCTTGTGATGTTGGAAATATTTCTTGTGTTTTCAAACTGTCGTGCAATAGAATGTCTACAAAAGATCTCAATCAGCTCAAAAATAAACAAAAATAAAGGCAAGGGAAATAAAGCCGAAATCTTCGGCCAAACTGGTCCAGTACTCAAATTTATATACAGTATATATTTACATGTTTGACTTGTTTTCTTGCTCATTTGTTATAGCCTATAACCATTTGATGTGCCTCCTTCAAGTAAATCCTTTTCTTCTAGTATTCAGATACATCTTTTTCTTGTTGTGGCAACATATGCAGGCCCTTTCTCTACGTTGGTCTTTTGGCAGTCTTCCACGTGTGTGTGTGTGTGTGCGTGCGTGTGTGTGTGTGTGTGTGTGTGTGTGTGTGTGTGTGTGTGTGTGTGTGTGTAAGTGTGTGTGTGTGTGTGTGTGTGTGTGTGTGTGTGTGTGTGTGTGTGTGTGTGTGTAAGTGTGTGTGTGTGTGTGTGTGTGTGTGTGTGTGTGTGTGTGTGTGTGTGTGTGTACAACTGTTCACAGGATCCTTCTAATAGGTTGGTCTTTTGGCAGTCTTCCACGTTTGTGTGTGTGTGCGTGTGTGTGTGTGTGTGTGTGTGTGTGTGTGTGTGTGTGTGTGTGTGTGTGTGTGTGTGTGTGTGTGTGTGTACAACTGTTCACGGGATCCTTCTAAGTGTTTGAATAGTCCCTTTCCATGATCTGTCTCAACAAATGAACGTCAAGGAATCAATCCCCGAGTCGGAAGAGAGTTAACAGACGGATCACGTAGCCCGACACATACAACGATATTTATAAAGAAAGAGAGAATGAAAGAAAGGCAATGACGAAATTTAAATGATCCAGAGTCTACTTCAGCTTCTTTCCGCCATTGTTACAATTGGTGTGCAGTGCGTGTTTTGCTGTCTGACTCTCACCTGAAGAGGCTTGGATGCGTGTACGTCTTTTTTCCCTACACACACCCGCACCACAGGAATATAGATAGCCAGGCAACAAGTTAAGTTTCTACCTTCTTTTTTCTTTTTTTTCTTTTTTTTTGCTGCCTGAAATATCAAAATCACAACAAATACACGTTGCGTCTTAAGCATAAACTGGACACATCAATTCCTTTACGCCATGACCACAGGGCGCGCCACAATACTAGATACTATTATGTCATATCCAACATATATTTTCCTTCTTGCACAGGCTATACCCACAGCAGTGTCACCACAAACAGTCCCTGCACTTGGCCGCGTCTGGCCCAAGTCACACTGTCTTCACACGGATCAGAAGCCACTCACAGAAGTAGTTCGTGGAGTCCTTCCAGGGACTCCCACACAACAGAAGCAGTTCTCTTACCGTCGTCCTGACGTAGAACGAAGCCGCTCACGGAAGCAGTTTGTGGAGTCCTTCCAGGGACTCCCACACAACAGAAGGAACACACGTCGTTTACTGACCACTCGGTCAGCCTCTCAACATCCCTCTGGATGGAGACAGCGGCTGGGCTCGGGCTGAACCCCACACCCGGTTGACAGTCAGCTCCAGGTCGGACTCGGGGGCTTCACCGGCATGTGGGGAACTGACTGCCAGCAAGGTCACGCCTTCAGTCTCCCTTCGGCTCGTCTGGACAAGTTGCTCGGCCGGTAGCTCTCTTCGGAGACTGAAGGGAAATCCTCGTTCAGCCGACTAACACAAAACGCAGGCAAGTAGCTGCCAGGTAAACAGGTCAACCGCTTTTACAGGTTTACTGTTCCGGTCCGACGTGTCCCCCAAATTTGGGACCGAATGAAATATGGTCCGTCACAGCCATCTTCAATATGAACAACATAAACGGCGCTGTAAAGGGCTAGAGGTCACAGAGCAGAGGTCTTTCTGGGCCATGTTCAGCCATCATTGTTTACCCTGCTTCAACAAGAGTAACGTCCCCTGAATGGCACGTGAAACTTTTGGCATTCTCACTCTTTTATCATCTTCCTGTTTGCATGATGTATACCATAAGTGACGTGCCATCCGTTTCCATTATCTTTCCACACATCTGTCTGTCTGCGTTTTGTTTTAAGTGTCATATAGTTTACTTCCATGACTTTATCTGTTTATCATTTCTTTACCTCTGTTTACTTGCTTCATGTTATCCCTTATGTAGTTCATTTCTTTTCTATTTCTGAAATCTCCTTGTTTGCTTTCTGATTTACGAGACGTGTAGTTTCACTTCCATGGCCTCCATGTTGGTTTTCACTATGTTCAAAGTGTTGACAGTCACCAGCTGGCTCCCACCATTGTTGTCCCTCCGTGTCCAGGAACCATGATGAAGGTCGTCCTCTTTGCCCTGTTGCTGGTGGCGGGACTGGTC
>JADBJO010026223.1:0-5000 GCA_016801955.1 Conus betulinus | reverse complement strand
AGCTTTGTGACCGTCGTCATCTGTTCGCCAATATTCATTGATGCTTTGTTTTTCCTTGCCACTTTTTTTTCTGCTCGCCATCTTCAGATCTCTGAATGTGTGTGTCTGTGTGTGTGTGTGTGTGTGTGTGTGTGTGTGTGTGTGTGTGTGCGTGCGTGCGTGTGTGTGTGTGTGTGTGTATGTGTGTGTGTGTGTGTGTGTGTGTGTGCGTGCGTGCGTGCATGCGTGCGTGCGCGCATACGCACATGCGTAGGCTATATGTGTGTATTGTTGAGTTACTCTGCCAGTCCTTTATATATTCATTTTTACTTTATACATTCATTTTTTTATTTTCTTTTGCCTCATTTCTTCATCTTTAAAAAAAAGTAATTCGTCTTTGTCATTTTGTGTTATTTCTATCGTTGTTATTATTATTTTTTACGGCATATAAAATATAAGACATAAATGGATAAATCATGATCATTAGTACAAAAATAATTGGAAATGGCCTAGATAGCACGTTTGCATCTAAGAAATATACTAATGCATAGAAGCCTAGAAAATACAAATGGAATGAAGCTGACCATATAACAATAGTGCATGTGGTGAATGTGCTGGTGCTGATAATGACGCCATTGATAATGATAATAATGATTATAGTAATAGTTATGACAATTATTCAACAGTGATGATAGCAATAAAAAGTAATGATACAAATGCTAACGAAAATAATGCTAATACGTATAATGATAAAAGAAATGATAATGATGCTTATGTTAATAATAACAATAATTAATATGATAAGATGATGCTGATAACAATAACAACAACAATAATGCTAAGAAGAAGAACAGCAGCAACAACAGCAATAACAATAACAACAACAACAAAAATAACAATAATAGTAAGAAGAAGAAGAAGAAGAATTCTAAAAAAGTAGAAATAAATAATAATAATGATGATGATGATGATGATGATGATAATACTGATAATGATAACAACAACAACAATAATAATGATAATAATAATAATAAGAATCATAACAATGATAATGACAACAACAACAACAATGCTACAATATCATAAACAACAACACAACAACATCATCATCATCATCATCATCATTATCATCATCAGTATAGTAATAATCAGAAGAATAATGATGACAATCAATAACGATATTCGTTATTATAATCATTATTGTTATCACTATTATTATTATCAACATTATTATTATTTTATTGTTATTATTATTATTGTCATCATCATCATCATCATGATAATATGAAGAAGAAGAAGGAGGAGGAGGAGGAGGAGGAGTACTTGAGTAGATTCCCAAATCTTCTAGTAACATCCCCTAATACATCAGAGCACAATACCTTCTGTATAGTAGTTCCACGACCCCCACACACAATGTCCGTGCGATAATAGCGTAAATATTTGAACGAATGCGCCCGTGTGTGTGTGTGTGTGTGTGTGTGTGTGTGTGTTTCTATCACTACATCTCTTTGTAGCCATGATATGGCGTCCTGCCGTCAGCTTCAGTACATGAATAACTAGAAATGAAATACCAGCCGCCGTGGCGAAGTAGTTAGTGTCGCGGTCTCCCGGCAGGGAGATCGTTGGTTCGATTCCCATCAGAACCATTTATTTATGGGATCTGACCAACGCTGCAGCTGTCTGTATTTCTCGGGTCTGGTTGACATTGAGATAGATGATAAAATTATTAGATGATAAAATTATTCGTAGTGTGCAGCCCTGCCATGCAGCCTGAGATCAGAATGGAAGCCCATAGCATCACCTTCATCTTCCTCGTCCTCATCGATCAGCAAAAAAAAAAAAAAGTCTCAGATTCTGTGGGCTTTTTGACCTTCCCTCATAGTGACCTCAGCTTCGATTACCTTTCCACGTCTGTGGCCTTGGTTGTGCATGTCACGTGTTCCACGTACAACTACTATTATGTATTACGCTTTCTATTTTTCCTTACTTCTTTTCTAGTGCTGTTATGATTATTACTACAACACGACTGCTACTACTGTTTTATATTGAGGGTGGGGGGGGTAACTGATGGCATAAGGCCCAAACCACTTCCCTATCCTATGTGTCTGTCATGTACATGTGCTGATCAGAGTGGGTGGGTTGTGAGGTAGGTTTAGGCACATGGCACTCCCTACCCCCTCCCTTCTATTCTAACTGAAATTTGGGGGGGGGGGGGGGGGGGGGGGGGGGGGGGGGGGGGGGTTGGGGAGTATGTATCTAAAGTGTTAGTCCAAGAAAAGTAACTACTACTACTACTACCTAATTTATTATCATTAAGAATAACGTCCCTTGTATAGGGCTTCGTCTCTGTCACCATGAGCGCCAACGGTTGTTTCTAAGTAAAGTTAAGAAGTTTTCATCCGTCTTCGCTCATGTCTTCAACTGTGTGTGAACCCGACAACATCGTCAATCAATTGCAGAACATCTTTTCCACTTTTCCATCTTACAAACATTAAAAGGGAGTAGGGGGTGAATCTGAACATTTCTCTAAAAAAATAACTCCCCACCCATGTGCTAGATCCGTTTGGTGAAAGACGACGGGGGTATTCAGGCATAGGGACAAATTCACCCCCTCCCCCCATAGCAAAAGTGTGTCCTATGGAGAAAGGGGTGGGGGTGGGTAATCGGTCATAAGACCAGCTTACTCCTATCCCCCCGTAAAAGCACTGTACGAGGGGGGGGGGGGGGGGGGGGGGGGGGGGGGGGGTGGGAGGGAGGGGGGATGCGGGTATAATGTTCCACAATCTCCAGCCCCGGTCTGATTCCACTCCCATTGAGTGAATCAGGTTCATCACGACCATGTTTCAAGTTCTTCCCTGGAGTGAGTGTAGGCACGTGTTCAGTCTCTACCGCCCTTTGTGGCAGGCAGGTGTGAGTGAGCACGTGTCCGTGGTCACTCCATGGGGTGGGGGTGGGGGGTGGAGGTTGGGGGCCAGACCTTACACATCGCCTTGTCGTTTTCAAACAGGTTGAGGACAGCTCTGTATCATGTCCAGAAACCCCCTCTCCTTTGATTCCGGTGCAATATATTTTGGTTGATATATTTTGCCGTTTGGTTCAGTTTGAGACTTTTGAAGGAGGACACAGTGATTTGAGACCAAAAAGCAGGTCGGTCTGGGTTTAGGCCTTCCTTCGTGCTCAGGGAAAGATCGAGGAAGTGGGCGTTCTCATTTTATCCACAGTGTGTGATTTGGATGGGGAGAGATTAAGGCAGGTTACACCGTTATACGGAGCTTGAGTGTGCTTGACAAGCTGCTGCTGATGGAGTGCACAAACAATGACCACAGGCACGCGGCGTAGATATGTTTCTTTATTAGTAAACACTTCCAATTCAACAGATGACGTCATTTTCAAGACCTTGTCATAAATAAACCTACGCAACAGCAACATGACGAAAGCACGCCAGTGTGAAAGTTGTCCGACACATGCTGCTACACGTGCCACAGTTCAGTCATGTCGGGCTGTATGTAGAGACTAGGGAATACGGCAGCGTTATCTGGTGGAAGCAACTGTGGAGATGCTAGGCAAAAAATTAGTGAAGCCGGAGGATCCGCTGTTTGGCTGGGATGTTCTGCCCACCGCGCCGCCCAGATCACAACAGCAAGGGCACACTGTGAGTTTCCGTCAGCTTGACTGTCAGGTCCTAATGCAGTCTGGTACAATTTAACTGATTTAACTAACAGATAGATGGAAGGACGGGGTGAATGGATAGATAGATAGGTTCATATGTACGTAGGTACTTACGAACGTACATACATATCAATCATTTTATTATTACAACCTTTGTTATAACTACAACTATGCAGCCATGTCCATTAATGTTGAAAACACCACCAACAAACATACATACATGGATACATACACACATACAGAAAGACAGACCGAAAGACATACATACACACACACACAGACATACGAACGCTGGTGTGGATCGAGGTGCCAGCAGATTAGAAGATGACACATTCGTCACCCTTGTCTCCAAAACATCAGAGATACGGGACAAAACACTAGATTTACAGGCTTGTCTCTCTGACGAACGTCATCTGCAACGTCCTGGAACACATTGTGACGAGTGTTGTCAGCTATGCTGAGGTGATCAAGATTCTTTGTCCCTGCTATAATGTGCCATTTGCATGGGTTTCGTAGCGATCATTCTAGTCTATCACAGCTCCCAGGATCCGCCTATGAGATTTCAGAGACGACGGAAGAAACGGTCTCCTGGAAGACGTCGTTGTACTGGATTTCTCCAAGGCCTTCGATGTCCTCCTGATCCACATGCTCTGGCACTTTAGTATCTTGGAAAAGATGTAAGAGTGGATCGAGAACCTAGCTTCTCTAACCACGCGCGTGCGCGCGCGCGCGCGCGCACTCACACACACACACACACACACACACACACACACACACACACACACACACACACACACACACACTGTTAGAACTCATTCTCTCCCAAGTTCTATAAATGTTGATGGAAACGAGATAAATCTATCAGTGTCTGTTCGTAACCTCGGCGTTACACTCGACCAAACTCTCTCTTTAAAACAACATATCTCTAATGTGTGCAAGTCCTGCTACCTTGAACTTCGTAGAATCAGTTCAGTTCGCCGTTTCCTCACTCAAAATGCCCTGAAGACTCTAATCTGTGCTTTTGTCCTGTCTCGGCTTGACTATTGTAACTCGCTCTTTGCCGGTTGTCCTTAAGGCAGGTTCCATGGTGAAAAATCATGATTTTTGCTTACATTTTGTTTTTTGGGTTTTGGTACGAGACTACTGCTTGATCATCCAACTTTCACTCTGTGGTATTACATTTTACATCAACATACTCAAAATATGTTTTAATTGCATTTATTTGCACCCACCCTTAACCAAAATTTGTAAATATTTACCTAATTATATATGCAAAACTGTAAAATTCGGTAAAACAAATCAAAATATTGACGAAAACTACATGTATTTGGTACCAAAAGAAAGCTTGTGCT